>JAQJVL010000118.1:348105-663105 GCA_035578905.1 Stictocephala bisonia | reverse complement strand
TGAAGGGAAACTCCATAAATAAACAAATAAAAAAACAACCCTTTCTTGTAATAGTTTAAATTGTTTAGCAAGTCTATTGATGAAATATAATTTTATCTATCTAGAAGAAAATATTCTTGTTCTTTTTTTTCTGTACACCCCTTTAAAGTCTGAACACAGCATACCGGATTTATTACCTTAAAATCAATGTTAAATGCGGAACAGTACTGTGACTTAACTGTTTATCCTAAAAGTATAATGTTTATATATTTTAAAAGAGCGTGAGAGTGAGAATGACCTGTGTAGTCTGGTTACTAACTGAGTGCTACTTACGCTCAGAAAGGGCCATTTATTAATAGCCCAATAGCCAGGGCCACTAAGGGACCTACAGATTTTATGTGGAATCTGAACCACGTAGTATTGGTCTGATTTTCAGCTAATTGACAAGCATGTTACTCAGTTCTCTTCACTAAACGCCATCCTGGCACTGAACATGAACACCCTAGACTTCTCCAGTATTGTCCACGCCGATGGCAACCATTGATCGTACGCCATGTTGGTATTAAGAGCTGTATTTTAATTTTCACACTTTCAGCGTGCACTCTCGCTATAATCGCGGTCCAGTTTGACTTCAGGAATTTAATTGTGAAATCTAATCCACCTGGAGTTGTGCAACACAGATGAGCGCACGTCCTCCTGTGCAGGATACGATAGTCTGAAAGTAAAAGAGAAACCAGTAATTGTCCTGCACTAAGGACGTCCGTCCCTCAATGTAAGCCATTCATTGCCAAAACCGTTTGTATCCATTATACAACTTATAACAGCTACCTGAGGCTCGCGCTCGATGTTGTATCTCATATCGAGTCGGTTAACTTTGTACCAGAATACTTTTATGCTACATAATATTTTTGCTAGGTAGGGAATTTTTAGTTTTTTTCTAAGCATAACATAGGCCTACTCTTTTTTAAGAAGAAATTCTTGAAAAAAATATGAATAGAAAAATTCATATTCATTGCGTATTACTGGGTAAAAGTTAGTTTTAATACCTATCAGTAAAATGTCGAGCAAAATTAAATGTTTATTTATGTTTTTATTTTCATATGTATTTTTAGCCAGCTGGTTACAGAAGGCAAATTTCTTAATCTTTCTAAAACTCTTTAAAGGAATAATTCACTATCAACTTATATGGAATCCCATAATAATTTTTGGTAACATACTCGTTTTTTTTTTTAATTTCCAATCAATATACTAACATTCCATGTAATTCAGGGATATTATTTATCAGTTTTCTCTTACAAAGGACACTGTAAATGTTTGGCCCAACTGTATCGACGCTCAGGAAACTCCTGTCTGTAAAACACACTGTGGGCGACATTGACGCCAACCGCAAAAGGACGAATGACAGACCTTCAACAAGCCACTATTATAATCGTAATTAAAAACAAACATTAAAAAGCCTTAACAAAAAAGTAAATACAGTGGCACAAAACTGCCATATTTTGTTTTTCTCATATTTAGCCTACATAGCCTAAACTTTTCCGCAAAAACCTTGAAGATATTTCAGAAATACAGTGACATCACAGATAAGAAAGAAACAGAGGTCTCGTCCCACAGTGCGCTGAAAGAGCGTCGAGTTATATACATTTTTAATGAAAAGACATTAGTTCTGCAATTTTCTATGGGGATGGCAGGGCCAGCACCGTTTTCAGTCCTTCCCCTTATTACCATCCAAATCCTGAAGGATAAACGTTGACGTGATATAGATGATAAAAATGTATTAAGATTTAGGTAAATTAATACTAACTTCCACTGAGGCGTTAGCTGCTGCCACAAGAATGTGACCAGTTTTTTTATTTTTTTTTATTTTTTTTTTTTTTTTTTTTTATCAGAGATGACAATTATAAGTAAGATTTTTTTTAATGATATGAAAGATCGATCTTTTTAAATCCAATTTAAAAGAATGTAGACTATACAGAAGTGGAATTGCATGCTACAGATGATACTTTTTACAAGCTAAACCGACCAAAACCAAAATAAAAAAACTGCAAAACAAAATCCATAACTATTCAGTGTTCTTCAATTATTTTTTCGCTAACGAAACTGAGAGGACCTTTTTCTTTTTTACAAAATGAACTGTTTATAATGTTTGTTTCGTGTGAAACAAACAAGTATATATATAGAATACAAATTATATTTATTATTAGGGTTTCTGAAATAATAGTGGCATTTTTCATTACAGTACTAAGACGTCGATAGTAGAGATGTGAGTGAATACGAGGGGAGAACGAGTGGGATGATTGTATATGAACGAGTGTAGTCATTGTTACTTTTTAAGATTAACTGTTCTTAGAAAGAGCTATTTATTAATAGCTCAAAATTCAGTCCAACTGAAGGACACTAATTTATGTTGAATCCGAATCATGCGGTATTGGTCTGATTTTCAACCATTTGACAAGTCTGACACTCGGTTCTCTTGCTACACAACATCTGAACCTTAGACTTCCACGTCGATGGTAACCATTGGGCAGCCTCCGTGTTAATAGTGTGAGGACCGAGTATAGAACGTTTTGCCTCCACAATACTTTGTCTCCAAGTAGGTTAGAGCTTTGCGCCACTTGTTTAGCTCTGCTTACTATCAGAACATCGGTTCTCCACAGCGTTAAAGTCTCTGGCATTCCTCGCCAGGACGCTCTCACTCTTGGTCTTCGGCATGGCCAATCCATTACTTCCGCCACTGGGAATCCGAGGGGACATCCTCCCGAGCAGTTACACGCGCCGTCACCTCTCATGGCGCAACAATATTTGTGTTTTTCATCTCGCCTTTTGTGAATTTTCTCCAGCTCCAGGATGCGGACGTGGCCGGGGTCAGAGATCACGCTGTGCATTTCTGGAAGCAATAAGTTTTCGTCCGTTCTGACAGTTCAATAAAAGCTCTGTACTGATGATTTACGTATCTCATCATTGTCAGGAGCCAAACAAAGAAGTTGGTATTCTCATGTTGGGAACCAGCGGTAGGTGGGAAAACTTGCTCACTCTCACACTCACCAGTACCATTGCACGTCTCACGTGTCACTAGACCGATGACACGATCAGGCAATAAATGGATACCTTTTTTTAATTAAATTGTAACAACAGTTCTATTCTTAGTATTTAAGTAAACTATAGAATTCGTCTCAGAACGTCGACTAATAAAAGAGCCACCTTTAAAAGTACACATATTATACAGTGTTGAAAAAATGTGGAACCCCTTCATTTCTCTTATGGGTCCAGATAAATAATTGAGATTTAGTATACCTCTGTAGAACTTTTGTTTTATCTTTTGATGGGGTTTGTTTTCAATCTAGAGGGGAGGGTCCGTGGAGGATTTCGTAAAATGTTTAAACGAAAAGCGTATCGTTCAGTTACAAATAACCAGCTTCAAACATCACTAAACAATTAAGTATTGAAGTGTTTCGTCACCAGTTTGTTGGAGGATTAAATGTGTTCCAGTCGTGTGCTGTTTCGTCCACTACCGAAATTCTTAGACCAATGACAGTTCGTCCAATAGGGTTTCACAGATCAGTGAACATGCTAATTGAGTATCTGTATCTTTATTGTGAGTTTCGTTCCGTATCTGGATAACCAGCCCGAAACGTTAAAAAGACAAACTTATTTTACATGTATTGCATGGTCAGAGAGTTTCCTGGTAGTTTGACAAGAACTAAGTACCCCAACCAATTTATCCGGGCTAATTGTCCGGGAATCGTTTCGTCCACCCCTATGGTTCTACTACATGTTTAGGATAGAGTAGAATATGATGTAGAAAAGTGTATATCGTACTCTAAATACTGCTGAAACAAAAAGAAAGCATTGCACCTTTCAGTCCTTCGCCCTCAGTGATCCGTAACAAGTTGTTATCACCCACTACGAAACATGTAATTTCTTTTCATTCTCGTGATGGTACAGTTTTAGGCCTATGATGTTAAAGCAGCTTGTAAGCTTTTTAAACTTGTTATTAGCACTTATGTTTTTAAATATACGTTTAAGTATTGCTTTTATAATGACTATAATCTAGATTTTAAGTGATAAAACATTCTACCTTTTTTACTCTAGCACATAAAATATCCTGCACTTCTTACACAGGAAAAATAATGTTTGGTATTGTATACGTTTCTTAAACTGGATCCAGATTATATAAGCTAGATCTTTTAATTTATTTATTTTTGTTATTATTGTTTTAAGTAGTCTGTAACCCTGTTATGTATCTTAATTGAATTCGTGTACTTTTTTCTATTTTTTGGCATTGACTTTTTTATACTTTGACTTTTTGAACTTTTTGAATTGTTGACTGTACTGTTGTTGTTGGTTTTGTGTGGCTGTTTGACGTTATTTACGGTTCGCTTTGTGGTGTAAACCTTCCAATTGCGTAGAGGTTGAGGAATGCTGAAGTACCGTAACGGTCTACAAGCCACGCCAAACACATGCCGGCAGGTTCGGTCAAAACAGGTTGGCCTCCTTAAAAACACCTTGTCGATATTTCATTATTTGTTCTAATTCGTTCTATTCTGTTTTGATCTATTTCTATTCATATCAATAAACTGTTTACTACTTTAACTCCACAGTTATTATAAATTGTTTTACTACAGTGAATGCATGTACATAAACTTATAAAAACGCATTTGTTATATAGTTTATAATGTATAGTTCCATAGAGTACAATTATTTTTTTAGAAGCGTAACTACATCACAATCTGATGTTTGTATTATGATTAGTAATATAAATCGTGGAACCATTTTAATTTATTTCGAATACACAAACTGGTCACAAATTTTATTCAACAAGGAAGTACAGACCATTAACTGAGTTGGTAGTTCTAAACTTAGACATTGGCTAAACATTGTATCAAAACCTTGCTAAAATACAAAATCATGACTAATAAATTATATGTAGGCTCTAATATCTCAAAAATATCTCTACAATGGCATAAAGCTTATGTTTTATATATAAGTATACAGCCAAATTTTCAATGTGAGTAACCGAAGGTCGAATATTTATTTATTTATTTATTCTTAATACACTGATAGTCGAGATATGGACGAATGTGGATTTGGGGATGTGAAGAGTGAATATAGTCATTGTTACAAATAAGGCCGACTTTTTTATTGTCATTAATTAATATGCGGTAAATGCAAGATGCAAATACCATTGTATTTGGTTTTACAGCCTATGTGCTTACAGTAGATTGTAAACTGCAGGTTGACCTTGGCCAATGGTCGACACCTTTCTGTTAATGACGTCACTACAGCCACAGCAAAATTTAATTATACACGAGGTCTACGTTAGGTTTACTTTATAAATTAACTTTTTTGTTAAATTATAAATTTTCTTCAATAAATTTGTCTTCGGAATTTTTTTATTGTGTTTTCATCCACCTTTCAAGACATTTTTATGTTTAAAGAGAAAGGAATTGTCTTATGCTAGGAATTTCTCATACTCCTTTCTTCCCTAAAATATCATCAACATGGGGGGGGGGGTCGTAAAAAGAATACGGGGGATAATAATTTCCAAAATTAGATTTTTTTAGTATTAAGTTAATTTAAAGTTGCGCTTATAAAAATTAAGGCAGTTAATAAACGTATATACGCTTTTTATATATTAATAACAATTGACTTCAAAAAGATGTTCTTACAACTACATGTTTATTTAACTTAAAAAAAAGAATGTTCACTAATGGTTGTTATTGGTTTGACGATGTTATCTTGGATAAAAAAAACGCTTTAAAAGTAAAATGAAATATTGAACATTTATTTTTAAATAGAAATGATTATGAAGAAACTACTTTAATCTTTACACTGAAATTGGCCTTTCTGGTACAGAATGGGATTCTACCCGACTTAGAACAAGTTTTAATGAAAAATGTAAAAAAGCTCCTTACTTGTAGCCAAATTGACTGATACCTCAAAACAGTTTGGTTTAGTTTACAAATTGTCTAAGAAATATAAGTACTCAGTTTTAATCTGCCTGTGACAGTGGAGAATAGGCTTTTATCCCTGTGGCTACCGACGCTGGTCTGTCTGTTATACCCTTGTAACTATCGACGCTTGTCTGTCTGTATTCTCTTGTAACTATCGACGCTGGTCTGTGTGTATTACCCTTGTAACTATCGATGCTGGTCTGTCTGCATTACCCTTGTAACTATCGACGCTGGTCTGACTGAAATTCCCGTGTAGTTATCGACGCTTGTCTGTCTGTAATCCCCTTGTAACTATCGACGCTTGTCTGTCTGTATTCTCTTGTAACTATCGACGCTGGTCTGTGTGTATTACCCTTGTAACTATCGATGCTGGTCTGTCTGCATTACCCTTGTAACTATCGACGCTGGTCTGACTGAAATTCCCGTGTAGTTATCGACGCTTGTCTGTCTGTAATCCCCTTGTAGCTATCGACGCTGGTCTGTCTGCATTACCCTTGTAACTATCGACGCTGGTCTGCCTGAAATTCCCGTGTAGTTATCGACGCTTGTCTGTCTGTAATCCCCTTGTAGCTATCGACGCTGGTCTGTCTGTAATACCCATGTAGTTATCGACGCTGGTCTGCCTATAATATCCATGTAGCTATCAACGCTGGTCTGTCTGTATTACCCTTGTAGCTATCGACGCTGGTCTGTCTGTAATACCCTTGTAACTATCGACGCTGGTCTGTCTGTAATATCCATGTAGCTATCAACGCTGTTCTGTCTGTTATACATTTGTAGCTATCGACGCTGGTCTGTCTGCATTGCCCTTGTAACTATCGACGCTGGTCTGCCTGAAATTCCCGTGTAGTTATCGACGCTTGTCTGTCTGTAATCCCCTTGTAGCTATCGACGCTGGTCTGTCTGTAATACCCATGTAGTTATCGACGCTGGTCTGCCTATAATATCCATGTAGCTATCAACGCTGGTCTGTCTGTATTACCCTTGTAGTTATCGACGCTTGTCTGTCTGTAATCCCCTTGTAGCTATCGACGCTGGTCTGTCTGTAATACCCATGTAGTTATCGACGCTGGTCTGCCTATAATATCCATGTAGCTATCAACGCTGGTCTGTCTGTATTACCCTTGTAGCTATCGACGCTGGTCTGTCTGTATTACCCTTGTAACTATCGACGCTGGTCTGTCTGTAATACCCATGTAGTTATCGACGTTGGTCTGCCTATAATATCCATGTAGCTATCAACGCTGTTCTGTCTGTTATACATTTGTAGCTATCGACGCTGGTCTGTCTGTAATACCCTTGTAGCTATCGACGCTGGACACCGTTTCTCTCTGTGAAAGTGATCCACAACCGTGAAATCACCGGTTATGCGTGCTGCCTCAGCGATATAAAGAGGGGTGGAATTTGTTGCTTCGAATTAATATGATATTTTAAACATGTATATAATTTCCTACATGAAAGTCACCACTTTTTTCACGAAGACTGCCGATGTAAACTATACCAATGTGAGTTCCCTTTCTGATTTATTTTAGTTGTGATGATCTAGTCATAACCTATTATTTTTTCTGGTACCGAGTTAAAAAAAATCATATCCTTCTTATGGCTAGAAACGAAGAAAATATATTTTCTAATGATAAAATTTATGACGATTGTTTTTTTATTATTGTTATTTTATATCCACACAAGATCTCTTGCTTATGTGTTATTTGACACTTTGAAACTAATAAGATATCGATATTATATAAAATATTCGATGTTGTAGAAGTAAAACTGAATCAATTTACAACACCAATTCCGATCATACAACATCTCGTATCCTTCCACACTCCTCCTTCTCCCAGTCTTGCTCGGGAACGTTTTTCTCCCGCTCCAGGAGACCAACCACAAATTTCCTCCACCACTTATTTCTTTCCCACCAAGCCTCGGCGGTTCCTAATCTCCACAAACTTCGTCAGAATTCAAGCGGAAATCCTAGGGCCGATCCGTTTTGTTGTCGAGACCAGGCGGTCGGACAAAGGAATTGTGAAAAGACTTAATAGAGAGAAGATGGAAGAGAGAGCCACAATGGCCGGCCATCTTGGATCCTGGGGCACGGCGTGAGCTGCATCACTTCACCGCCGATGACACCAGGACTGTGACGTCATCCGAGACTGTATTATGATAGCCTAGTCCTTGCTTGGTGATCCCATCGAAGAGAGAACTGGCTGTTGTCGTGAGGATGTAAATAACTAAGGCGGAAAACAGTTGGCGTCATTTGTGAATCACGTGTAAAGCAATGCGATTGTTGTGAGGAAAGACTACTTAACCTGATACAATGGTAATTAGTCCTAGATACACTTGTCACTGCAGATAAGCGATTTACACGTTCTAACTTGAATTTCCTGTACATTTACATTCTTGTTAAGACATGGAAATCAGGTCATAACCCCGGATCCAGGATGTTAACATTTGGCTCAACGAATTCCAGAGTAATTATTGATTTCAAAATACTGCATCAAGGATATGCAGTGGTCAATAATAAGACATCATCGCAACAAACAAGATACTAGGTCCATAATACGGGCAAAAATGTGTGGTCTAAAATAGGAATACAGAAAATCACGTGCTGCAAAAAATATGTTTATCTCTGCCAAAGGAAATTCCACGTATTCCATGTCTATGAATTGAATACTTTTATCATGCTATATTGAAGTAACTGTCGTTCTCAACACTAAATGTTGGTTGAATAATTATTATTTTTTTTATTTATTTATTTATTTTTTTTTTATTTATTCATAAGACGCCGATCGTCAAGATATGGGTGAATATGGATTTCGAATGAGTGTGATTGGTTAAAGCTCAAGTATGGAAAGTTAATAATTACGAGCGAGAGCTATTCACAACCGTAAATGGAACATATCAAAGTGACTGTAAATATTTTCAACACTAAATATCGATTCCGTTTCGCGACAGTTTTACAGCCGGTGTTTACTGGTCGTTTGCCAACTGAACAATTTAGAAAGCGTTTTGTGACTAGGCCTATTGATGTCTAACGAGGGAAATTCCACGTTATGTCCTAATCGTTCAGTTTTCTTGTTGGTTTTACAGATTTTTACAGAGATGTAAAACCAATCAGCACAAAATTATCTTGAAGTTTTTGCTTAATAAATCTTGGTTTACGTAGTTTAAAGCAAAATGTTAAAATGGCTCACAATATTGTTGAGATATTTTACATCACTTAACAATAATCGAACTTCCAGACATTTAATCTATCGCAAAATACTTAAACGTAGGCCTACAATAAATTTTGTTTTTCTCAACAAGTAATATCAGGTGAAGTTTAATCATTTTTGTAAATTTATTTTTTATTTATGGAGGCTACGAAATTCCATGTATTCATAGACATGGGATATATGGAATTTCCTTTCGCAGAGATAAACATATTTTTCGCAGCTCGTGATTTTCTGTATTCCTATTTTGGACCACACCTATTTGCCCGTATTATGGACCCAGTATCTTGCTCGTTGCGATATTGTATTATTAATATTATCATTAAATGTCTGTAAAAATAAGAGCTTGACGCTATATAGATAAGTACTGTTTATTACATTTATATTGTAATTTTAGTGAAATTTAAAATCTGTTATTTCATATTCATAGAAATATGAGTATTTTCAACATTTTTGAAAATTACGATTCTCTTGTGCTTTAACTTTGTAAAACACAAAAGAACTTGTGTGGTTTTGTATTGCAGCATTGCTAAACCATTATATCGTATTTTAAACAATTCGTACAGCGCTGCAAGATGTATAATAGGTGTGTTAAATGTTTTTTTGTAATGGAACGTAATATAATGGATGACATCCTTTTCGTAGATTTACACATAATAATAATTGATAGTTCACAATAATTCTAAAATCACGTCAAATTATTCCAAAATTCGAATGTATAGTTAAGCGAGATACATTTTTAATTAGAAAATGTAGATTAATTAAGTTTTGCAAGTGGTTTTCTTTTTCTTTCTTTTCTTCTTTAATAGCCGTCAACATAAATATGGACTGAATTTTACAAATTTGAAACTTGTTTAGGAGTGGAAAGCACTTTTTGGTTTGGTTCGAAGCATGAAAATAAACAAATGAAATCAGGCCGTGGATCAATTCATTAGGGCGAGGTTGTAAATAAAATTGTTACTATTGAAAAAAATACAATATTTACTTTAATTTTAATTAATGTCGTGATATTTATGCATGGTTTTGAAGATAGTTAATTTGAGACGTCTAGACAAGATTTGAACCAGTTATATTAAAATAAAAATAAATAATTGTATTAAATCTATTGTACTAACGGATGCGTGTATCTTTACACCGGATACAGATGTTCTTAGACTGAATACCATCCTGTAAATAACGATCTGCCATTAAGTGGACAGTTTATATTAAAAACATTACACTAGCTACTGCTGCGTAATCCAGGTTCAATAACACTAATAATGCTCGGAATGTATTCAAATGAAGTTTCCACATAAACGGCCTTTACGGATGGCTGGCTTGTACAAGTGGCGTTCTACCGACTTAATTACCATGTCGACGTGAAAGTAAACAGAAAAACTTGGAACGAGTGAAAAGAAAGGTCGCCGATTGTGTTGTGAGAGTAACAGCTTTTCCACGGTTCAACGGTGAAAAACATTAGCCTCTTCAGTAATGTTCATGCATTTCGTGAACTCGTGAAAACGGCGTCCGCTCAATGGACACTATTAGAGAAGGCTGGGTTGTCCGCCGAGTTGGATGTAGTCAGTGTCCGGATATTATTACGTAGGGAAGAGAACTGAGTGGCCTGTCAGTTAGCTGAAAATTATACTAATACTACGTGTGGTTCGGATTCCATGTAAAGCTGTAGGTCCCTTAGTTGCCCTGGCTGTTGAAATATTATTAAATGGATCTTTTTAAAGGAACAGTCGGCCTTAGTTAATAACAATGTCTCCGATCTGCGTCTTAATAATGAGTAACGTGTGAATAATTTCTCACTAAATGTAGCAATAACTTAAGTTACGCTTCTAGTTATTTTGGTTATACTTATTTAAATGATATTTAATTACACGTCATGCACGGTTAACGAACAGTCAAAACAAAAATGTTCCAATCGTATGAGAGGATTGGGTGTAGTTTTTGAAACCAGCTTGAGAATCAAAGCCCTGAAACAATAACAAAAGATTGGGTTTGCTTTTCAGCTTGAAGTGGGCCCTGGGCCGGAGGTTTTTGTCCTCCTTTTCAACAGGTAAGGAGAGTGGGACCTGTCGCCGAACCCCTCTCCCCCCCCCCCCACACAGAGGTTGTGACCCACAAAAAATACATTCCACTCTTTGTGACCTTCAAAGCTCGACCATACATAAGGATCATCCTCATTGGAACATTTCAACAAAAAATGTATTATCAAGGTAAAGCATGATCATTTAAGTGGGCATCCAGCAGCGAAAATTATGACTTCTCAAAATATTTTTGAACATCATTTAAACTAAAATTTGTCCCCTGCAAGCATTTTCTGTAATTTGAAAAAGAATATAAATGTTTCACGTCGACAACTAACAGTACGACAGCAAAATAAAGTAAGTGACTATAACACGTAAAGAAGTAAGAATTTGTCCGCGCTTCAAAGGGTTGACAGTAAACTGTTATGTACAATATTTAGTTTTAATTATAACGACTTTATTGTTTTTTAATTACTGTCTATAAATTATTATGGTAAATTCTCGGTTATGTATACAACTATAAATAGTTTATATCTTATCATTTTTTTACTGTATACGATTCACGTACGGTAATTCAAAGCACAGTTAAGCGAGGGGGAGCTATCAAACAGAACTTCTCCCGTGGACATGTTTGTAATCAACGCCTGTGAGAAAACTGTCCTGTTCCCCTCCAACAGGTGGTGCCTGTAAACTGAGGGGGCCGCCACCACTTCCTGATCACAAGGGGAGAACTGTTGCAGGTGGCGGTTGTTATAGAGGCGCTAACCGGAAGTGTTCTTCACTCTCTGACAATTAATGGGCTATAGTTTATTCAACATTAGATAAATAAAATATTTACATTGATTTCGTCAATACGTTCAAAACAACCAAGCAAATGTGAAATCTCAAACTAGAGGCTTCATTCATGTCGAAGGGTATTTCTTAAATTAATTGTTTGGTTTCATGTCAGGTAAATAATTCGATTTATTTACTTTAACTAGTGTTTTAACATAAATGATTTAAAATTAGTATTTTTCTTAATAATAATATTAATCTTTATGTCGTATAGTCTTCAATCTTGTATAAACATTTTTCAAAATAAAGTCTTGCACTTTTTCTTTTCTATGTTTCTAATATGATAAGGCAATTTATTATATAATTTAATGTTCATAAATGTATATTTTTTGTGTAGTTGAATGCTTAAAATATTGAATTTTATATTATTTACTTTACGTACCGTTTGCATTTCTTTTTTATTTAAGATATGATGTTAGTCTACGATGTCTAAGAACAACTAAGTACTGTACGTCGGGATTCTTCAGTGTGCTAACATTTATTACCATGCGAAAACTTTGTTAGATAATTTTAGGGGTTTTTAGATTGAAAATGTACTATTATAATTTAATAAATTGTTAATTAAACTATTCTGAGGAAATCACAACAGGTTAATGAAATCACAGCTAAACTGGTTGTAGCCTTTAAGGAGATGCATTAATTTTGAACTGCATTTTTCAGTTGATTTCTAATATTATTTACATAACTTTATATTCTAAGTACGAATTCCCTACAACAATAACATGTACAAGAGCATGAAATAAAACGTCTTAACTCGTCCGTAGTGAACAATGTAAGCGGCGTACCTTGATGTTGGCTCTTTTGACATCGATGTGGACCCAGTTGTCAGTGCTGAAGGCGATCGCCAGCATCGCTGTGGCCACGATCGCTGTTATGGTAGCTAAGGACAAGGTGACGGCTGAGCACGGCATGGTCACAGACAAACAAACACTGGTGTACAGGAACTACACTATCATCGCGCCCGTCCTAACACGTCGACACTCACTCACACACTCAGGCGCCGAACGCGCCGCGCCAGCCGTGGAGAGGGGGCCGCATACCACAGGAGAGCTACCTGTCGAGGACACCTGGGGTGGGAGGATGAGCCGAGAACCGGTAGCGCGGCGCGCCTGGAAAGGACGGCAGACAGGTCCCGCAGTACACCTATGAGTGTGTGTAGCTTCTGTGTTACGTGGGGTCCCGTCGGCGCAGTAACTAGAGTATGTGCACCCGAGTTTGAAGTTTGTGTACTAAGAAACTAAGATACCTATGAAAAATCCAATGACGCCTTTGTTTTCCTCGTTTAATCGTACGTTATGACATATGAATTTTTAAATTTTACTATAAGTTTTAATAAAATATACACCGTTATTACAAAAATTCCGTAATTGTGTATCACATTTATATTTTAATACCTGGTTGGTTGGCATTTTTCTATACTTTTTATAAATATCAGAATTTTAACTTCCCTAGAAAAAAGGTTGTTATCAATTTCCCGATACATTGTTTTCTTGGTTTCTAGAGGTCGTAAAATTAATTACTTGAACTTGTTGTAATCCTTATGACATTTATAGTTATGGTACATTATTTTTATACGTGTTAGTACCAAATTGAAAATGTTATATATCAGTGATTTCAAATTGATTTAAATCAACATAAAATCAATTTATTTACTTACATATATGAAAGTGGTATATCGTAACTATACATGTCATATGGATTACAACAAAACCAATTAATTAATTTTACAACCTCTAGAAGTTAAGAAAACAATTGTTCAGCAAATTGACAGCAACTTTTTTCTCGAAAAGTTAAAATTTATTAAAATTGTAGAAAAATTTCTATCGACCAGGTATTAAAATATAAATGTAATACAATTACAATTTTTTTAAATAATTGTGTAAATTTTATGTACACTGAAAGTAAGTTAAAATTCTAGTACTTCTTTTGTTCCAGCTAGGATAACAATTATTAAAACTTATTTTAAAATTCATATGTCATAACGTACGATTAAACGAGGAAAACAATGGTGTGATTGGATTTTTCATAGGCCTCTTATTTTCTTAGTACACAACCTTTAAACTCAGGTGCACATAATTTCTGCACCGACAGTGTCACTGCTGGAAAGTCGTCAGCCCTGTAGTAGAGTGTCAGCGGCCTAAAACAAGCTGTTCTATGTCAACTTCCCCTAATAAATGATCAGTTCGCGTCTATTATTATAATGGGTTATAGCGAACACTTTATGAATATAAAGGCCCACTATATTCATATTTATCTATGTACTGTAATTTATACTATTTGTACGACACTATTTTAAATTTTGATAATTGTAAAATAAAGCTTTTCTCATTCAATCTCAGTCCATTCTGGTGGACTATAAGTTGATAGTGAGAAATCATCAATAATTACATTTCATGTTTTGCATATTTAACTGTGAAAAAGAATAAAAATGCTTGATTTTATACAAAATCCAACTTATGGTCCTCTAAAACAGGTCTTCACCTTTCAAACATCACTTAAAGTTTTACAATACGATCATTATTACGGACAGAAACGTTGAAATGGAAACCAAATTTTTGGCATTTTTGCGGAGAGTACTTTCCCCTTCAATCACATTTTAGAACAGATATGTAAAATTTCCACATAGAATGCAGGAAACCAGAATTTATTATCCTTTGAATGGCATACAACTCTTCAAAACTGGGATCAAATACAAAAATCAATAACAATAGATTTATACAATAAATTGCCTATATAAGCTTTATACGGTACTCTGTATACTAGTTTCTTACCATGCTTTGCTACGGGATGGACATAAAATCAGTAATGTTTAAATTTTATTTTAATTAAATATCGAATTTCAAACTAGCTTTGATGATACTATAAAATTAACGGACTTTCAAAAAGTTTTCGTTTTAAAAAAGCTGATGATAAATTAAATAAAGAAAATGACTTTAAATTAGATAATCTTTTAAACTTTAAAGACCAGCGGAGCAGAGCCCTAAAGTTGAATGTAAATAAAACCATGCTTAAAACGTTCTGTGGTAAAAAATATATAGGTTAAAAACACATTCTTCCATGGGATACATCTTTTTTCTATAAAATAATATTCAATTTCAGAAAATATTTTAATTTTCAGCAGAAATTATTACTTTACAGTACAATTTTAATTTTAAATTATTTAGTAGTTGCAATTCATGGTATAAAGTACAATAAACAGTTAGTTATATTTTAAGACAGCGTTTATTTTATAATAAAACGACAACAAATATTACATTTGTATGTTTATGTATATGACAATTTGAAATAAATGTATTAAATGTTAGACCATCATGAGAGGATTACTGTATATAGAGATGTCATTTGAAACAATACATTTTATTGCCATCAAAGTAAACTTGAGATTACATAATTTATATATGTATATCAGTTTATACAATTCTAACAGTTAAATTATAATTTTTGTTAAAGACATAGCAAAATCATACCATCATGGTTATTACATTGATTATGAAACATAATGAGGCACAAATTGCATAATTTTAATTTCATTATCAGTTAATTACTGTCGTCCGATGACATTTAAGTTAGTTGACTTCATATGAAAAGTGATTTAAGTTGGGGTAATCTATGAAATACTACTTGAGCAGGAAGGTAACTAATTGGAACTTGGCAAAGATTGGTATCTACAGAGAAGACACCAGTTGCCAGCTATGTGATGAGGCTCTTGAGTCTGTCAAACACCTGTTAACTTAGTGTGAATCTCTGGAGCTCAGATGAGAGAATATTCGGGGACGAGCTCTTAGAAGAAAGAATGGTAGATTTTAGAGCTGGCTAAGCCGCTTGGAATATGTACCCCTTATAGTAGGCAACAAGAGAGCACAGTGACCTTAAGGTTGAAGTGCAACCTAGGAATGGCCTCAAGGCTTTCCTTCCCCTCAGTAAACTAAAGATAAATAGACACATCCAATCTAGCATGATGGGAGCCTACACTCTATTTTACACCTGTAGAGCATTTACTACATCAATTAAAACAAAAAATTTTGCTACAACACTATTTGGATATTTACTAACTAGACCTAGTTAGTGCTGGGTAATATTACGTTTTAAGGACATATCTTATGAAATTTTAATTTTGTTGAGTTTTCTGGCAAAAGTACACCACTGTTTCTGCAGGAAGAATTAGGGATGTCTCTAAGTCAAAGTCACTGATTTCCTTATAATTATCTGTCTTTAACCAGTTTCTGTACTTTAATTTTGAGTTTTTTTTTATTTAGCGCTGCTTCCTTAGGAACATATTCTTGTTTTATTTCTAAAGTTCTTTTTAGATTTTAAATTAAACATAAATTATGTGCTTTTAATGAATATTAACACATTCAAGCTATCATTAAATGTTATTACTTTAGTTGTTTTTAAACACTATGAGATAGATTTAAAATAAATGATATTACTTATAAAAAAGTAATCCTTGTTTTTCTGTATTGTTGTATTCGTAAAGACATTATCAATCAAATATTAATCTAGCCACAATTTTATTTGATTTAATGTCTTTATTTTCAATAGCATGTATACAATATAATGAATGGCATTGATTATATAAGTTACATGATCATAATGACCACACTCAATAACGCCTGGTCAGTATGATTAGTCCTGTTTTCCCAACATTAAATTTTGATGTCATTATTTGAAAATCTAAAGCTTATTTAGAATTAATATGATGTATTTGGGAAATCTTTAAAAATAAAAGTACTTCAAACAGGGATTGAATTACTATTAAAATATGTGACAAACGGGCCTAGGAAACATGCAGTAAAAATATGAGCTGTTATTGCATTCATAAGATGAAGGCCATTTCCCAAAGCACCGCTGAGAAGTCGAGAGATCCGTAATACTCACCATACAATCTTACCATCAGCGGGCTAAAACATGCTGTTCTATGTCAACTGTAGGGTTCGTGTTTATTATCATAATGAGGTATAGCACAGAGAAGAAAGAAACAGGTGTCACATCCAACAATATTCTAAATATGGGTCGTGTAGTTATTTCTCCAGTTTGCCATAAGGATGGCAGGGCCAACACTTTTTCATTCCCTCCCTTATTCCCCCTAATTCCTCTTAGGATGAACATACTAATTGTTACTACACATTTCTAAAGATGAACATTAGTTGAAATTGAAATCTACTTAAAACTGCAAGTGAGACGTTCGCTGCAGCCATATATGAAAGCTAACGCTGTTCCTATTTTCTTTGTGGTTCAAATGAACTCTTATTATTACTAAAGGTTCATAAGTTGATTTAATGGTTTTTAATTTAAAATCACCAAGAATAATACTTGGTTACATGTATTGAAATGTACAACAATTAATTATAAAAATAATATATTTTTTTAATTCAACTAATGGTCCACTAGAGTAGTTCTTCAGCTATCAAATTTCTCTTCAAATATTGCAATACGACTAAGATTATAGTGGCAGCAAAACCGGAGGGTCAGCTGACCCCCTAAAACTGTAAAAGCGGTGAGAGGGTTCATAGAAGAAACATTGAATACTAATAATTTTGAGCAAAGGTAAAAACAGTTAATTTTTATATCATATTACAATCAATCAAGACACTTTATTTTTAAGTGGCTCATTGATTTATTGTACATTTAGCCTAATTTATATAATCTGACACAACAATTTGTTAGTAACAAGATATTAATTGGTGTAATATTGGTTACCATAATGTAATGTATTTAACTCCACCTATTATCGTTGACTCAATTTGCTTTGTTTTATGAAAGTGTATTAGTACTGCTCCGGCAATGCAGTTAGGTATTGACCATTAGGATATTATTTGTTCTGTTAGATTAACATGAGAAAATTCAGCCTATGGATAGATATACAATAAAACCTATCTAATAGTGTTTATAGTTTTTTTTTAATGTTACCATAGAGTATACTGTCCTTCTTTGCTAAGTTTAAGTGCTATATTAGTGTAATATGTAATTTCCAGGGGTGTTAATTTTCAAAATTTTCCAGCCTGGTTCCCTAGGGAGTGGTCTCCCCAGACCCCTCCCTTGCTTCTGTTCCAACTGACACCTCTGCTCCAAACTTCTTCCGCCGCCACTGCAATGCATCCTTGAAATAGAGAACTATGGAGTTTTTTCTGTGAAACCAAACGGCCCTGTTAGTGACAAAATTCTTACCTTACTTATTATTACATATTAGATGCTGACACACGTTTTTTTAATATGACTGATAAGTATTTTTTTATATAAGTGTGGACGATGGATGACCTGTGTAGTCCGAGTTTGGTTACTAAATGAGTTTACTTATGCTCAGAAGAAGCCATTTATAATCATCTCAATAGCAAAAGCAACTAAGGAACCAACAACTTTATGTGGAATCTGAGCCACATAGTATTGGTCAATTTTTAGCTAATTGGCAAGCCTGGTACTCAGTGCTCTTTCCACTCAACATCCAGACCCTGACTACCACCCAACATGGACATCCGACTTCTATAATAGTGACCAGACTGATAGCAACCATTGAGCAGACGTCATGTTGGTATTAGGGAAAGGAGCATAGTACCTATAACAAACAATCTCCACAAGACTTAATCCCCAACTAGCTGGGTTACGACACTGCGCCACGTAGAATTTGTTAAATAACAAGTCACTCATTTTACGGTCTTAGCTGAAATACATGGTTTCAGAGAGAATAACTACAAAAACTTTTAGGTGAGAAAAGGAAATACTTTTTTATAAGGCCACAACAAATTTTTTTGCAGGATAGCATCATACGAGTTAACCCACATCAGGCATAAATTTACAATTTAAGAAATTTAAGTGAATTTGAACAAGAATTTAACATATTCACTGTGGATGTTTCAGATAAGCCCACATGTACAGTCCAGACCCTGGCCAACTTACACCTTAACATCATGTACGATCACGTAAGTTTGCTATCATTGCCAAAGCAAAGTATGTTCTTTAACATTATTTTATAGAGCACTATATCATGAATTTGTATAATAGGAGATATAGGGCATCAGCAAACATACCTGAGAAGCCTTGTCTATTATATTAATACAAGGAAACAAATACAGACACAACACAAATTTTCAGTGACACTAACGTCTTCTAAAGAATAGAGAAGGTGCCAGTGTCACTGAAAATAATTTTTGTTGTGTCTGCATTTGTTTTCTTGTATATTGTATGCGTTGACAAGCCTTCTCAGGTATGTTTGTTCATGCCCTATATCTCCTATAATATTAACACATTCATCACTGATTAAATATTATGTCCTTTAACATCCCCTGAAACTATATTCGTCATTTTTAATGCAAAATAAACAATAAAAACAGCTCAAAAGTCACATAATTTCCATACACTAAACAATTAACAAGACAATAAGTCAGTAATCAGCTGTTTTAGTCTATGATGCAAAAGCGTGTCCCTGTACACGGGGCAAGGTCAACATGACGCACAAGCGTGCTTCCTGCAGTGAACGTGTTAAAATATTTTCTTTTTTAGCATTGTTAAACATTACAAATTACTTTTCTAATTCGTAGTTTTTTTTTTATTTTTTGAAAGAATCTTTTGTTTTAGTATCAAATTTCTGGGCAATAATTATTAACATTGTCCATTTTGATTTTGTTAATGTGTATTTAAATTGAATCCTTGTTCAAATGAGCAAATCAGTTACGTAAACTTAATAATAGTATGGTACCATTATGAAAAAAGGTACTGACTCAACAATTAATTTGAGCGCACAACCAGTGACAGCTACATTGGTGAGGAGTAAAGCAGGGCTTTTTCACGAAAACATGATATCAATTATCGTAATATTTCTTGTCAGTATGGTTAGTAGCAACACTGCCGCACATACAGACTAATTTTTCAATCAGTAACTATAGAAGAGAAACCCCCTGTGCAAGGTGCACAAGGCAAACAGCTCTGAATACTTAAATCATAAATAATAGCCTCTGAAAAAAAACTACACTTTCAATGTATATGAGAAGGATGTCATATAAGTAAAATGTTTTCTTAACAGCTGAGGAAATTACATGCAGGGTCAAAGACAGGGATTGTAAGGCATTCATGACACTTTCAAGTATACTCTCTTTGATAGTACTTTTATTACATGCAGGGCCAAAGACAGGGATTGTAAGGCATTCATGACACTTTCAAGTATACTCTCTTTGATAGTACTTTTATTACATGCAGGGTCAAAGACAGGGATTGTAAGGCATTCATGACACTTTCAAGTATACTCTCTTTGATAGTACTTTTATTACATGCAGGGTCAAAGACAGGGATTGTAAGGCATTCATGACACTTTCAAGTATACTCTCTTTGATAGTACTTTTATTACATGCAGGGTCAAAGACAGGGATTGTAAGGCATTCATGACACTTTCAAGTATACTCTCTTTGATAGTACTTTTATTACATGCAGGGTCAAAGACAGGGATTGTAAGGCATTCATGACACTTTCAAGTATACTCTCTTTGATAGTACTTTTATTACATGCAGGGTCAAAGACAGGGATTGTAAGGCATTCATGACACTTTCAAGTATACTCTCTTTGATAGTACTTTTATTACATGCAGGGTCAAAGACAGGGATTGTAAGGCATTCATGACACTTTCAAGTATACTCTCTTTGATAGTACTTTTATTACATGCAGGGTCAAAGACAGGGATTGTAAGGCATTCATGACACTTTCAAGTATACTCTCTTTGATAGTACTTTTATTACATGCAGGGTCAAAGACAGGGATTGTAAGGCATTCATGACACTTTCAAGTATACTCTCTTTGATAGTACTTTTATTACATGCAGGGTCAAAGACAGGGATTGTAAGGCATTCATGACACTTTCAAGTATACTCTCTTTGATAGTACTTTTATTACATGCAGGGTCAAAGACAGGGATTGTAAGGCATTCATGACACTTTCAAGTATACTCTCTTTGATAGTACTTTTATTACATGCAGGGTCAAAGACAGGGATTGTAAGGCATTCATGACACTTTCAAGTATACTCTCTTTGATAGTACTTTTATTACATGCAGGGTCAAAGACAGGGATTGTAAGGCATTCATGACACTTTCAAGTATACTCTCTTTGATAGTACTTTTATTACATGCAGGGTCAAAGACAGGGATTGTAAGGCATTCATGACACTTTCAAGTATACTCTCTTTGATAGTACTTTTATTACATGCAGGGTCAAAGACAGGGATTGTAAGGCATTCATGACACTTTCAAGTATACTCTCTTTGATAGTACTTTTATTACATGCAGGGTCAAAGACAGGGATTGTAAGGCATTCATGACACTTTCAAGTATACTCTCTTTGATAGTACTTTTATTACATGCAGGGTCAAAGACAGGGATTGTAAGGCATTCATGACACTTTCAAGTATACTCTCTTTGATAGTACTTTTATTACATGCAGGGTCAAAGACAGGGATTGTAAGGCATTCATGACACTTTCAAGTATACTCTCTTTGATAGTACTTTTATTACATGCAGGGCCAAAGACAGGGATTGTAAGGCATTCATGACACTTTCAAGTATACTCTCTTTGATAGTACTTTTATTACATGCAGGGTCAAAGACAGGGATTGTAAGGCATTCATGACACTTTCAAGTATACTCTCTTTGATAGTACTTTTATTACATGCAGGGCCAAAGACAGGGATTGTAAGGCATTCATGACACTTTCAAGTATACTCTCTTTGATAGTACTTTTATTACATGCAGGGTCAAAGACAGGGATTGTAAGGCATTCATGACACTTTCAAGTATACTCTCTTTGATAGTACTTTTATTACATGCAGGGTCAAAGACAGGGATTGTAAGGCATTCATGACACTTTCAAGTATACTCTCTTTGATAGTACTTTTATTACATGCAGGGTCAAAGACAGGGATTGTAAGGCATTCATGACACTTTCAAGTATACTCTCTTTGATAGTACTTTTATTACATGCAGGGTCAAAGACAGGGATTGTAAGGCATTCATGACACTTTCAAGTATACTCTCTTTGATAGTACTTTTATTACATGCAGGGTCAAAGACAGGGATTGTAAGGCATTCATGACACTTTCAAGTATACTCTCTTTGATAGTACTTTTATTACATGCAGGGTCAAAGACAGGGATTGTAAGGCATTCATGACACTTTCAAGTATACTCTCTTTGATAGTACTTTTATTACATGCAGGGTCAAAGACAGGGATTGTAAGGCATTCATGACACTTTCAAGTATACTCTCTTTGATAGTACTTTTATTACATGCAGGGTCAAAGACAGGGATTGTAAGGCATTCATGACACTTTCAAGTATACTCTCTTTGATAGTACTTTTATTACATGCAGGGCCAAAGACAGGGATTGTAAGGCATTCATGACACTTTCAAGTATACTCTCTTTGATAGTACTTTTATTACATGCAGGGTCAAAGACAGGGATTGTAAGGCATTCATGACACTTTCAAGTATACTCTCTTTGATAGTACTTTTATTACATGCAGGGCCAAAGACAGGGATTGTAAGGCATTCATGACACTTTCAAGTATACTCTCTTTGATAGTACTTTTATTACATGCAGGGCCAAAGACAGGGATTGTAAGGCATTCATGACACTTTCAAGTATACTCTCTTTGATAGTACTTTTATTACATGCAGGGCCAAAGACAGGGATTGTAAGGCATTCATGACACTTTCAAGTATACTCTCTTTGATAGTACTTTTATTACATGCAGGGTCAAAGACAGGGATTGTAAGGCATTCATGACACTTTCAAGTATACTCTCTTTGATAGTACTTTTATTACATGCAGGGTCAAAGACAGGGATTGTAAGGCATTCATGACACTTTCAAGTATACTCTCTTTGATAGTACTTTTATTACATGCAGGGTCAAAGACAGGGATTGTAAGGCATTCATGACACTTTCAAGTATACTCTCTTTGATAGTACTTTTATTACATGCAGGGTCAAAGACAGGGATTGTAAGGCATTCATGACACTTTCAAGTATACTCTCTTTGATAGTACTTTTATTACATGCAGGGTCAAAGACAGGGATTGTAAGGCATTCATGACACTTTCAAGTATACTCTCTTTGATAGTACTTTTATTACATGCAGGGTCAAAGACAGGGATTGTAAGGCATTCATGACACTTTCAAGTATACTCTCTTTTATAGTACTTTTATTACATGCAGGGTCAAAGACAGGGATTGTAAGGCATTCATGACACTTTCAAGTATACTCTCTTTGATAGTACTTTTATTACATGCAGGGTCAAAGACAGGGATTGTAAGGCATTCATGACACTTTCAAGTATACTCTCTTTGATAGTACTTTTATTACATGCAGGGTCAAAGACAGGGATTGTAAGGCATTCATGACACTTTCAAGTATACTCTCTTTGATAGTACTTTTATTACATGCAGGGTCAAAGACAGGGATTGTAAGGCATTCATGACACTTTCAAGTATACTCTCTTTGATAGTACTTTTATTACATGCAGGGTCAAAGACAGGGATTGTAAGGCATTCATGACACTTTCAAGTATACTCTCTTTGATAGTACTTTTATTACATGCAGGGTCAAAGACAGGGATTGTAAGGCATTCATGACACTTTCAAGTATACTCTCTTTGATAGTACTTTTATTACATGCAGGGTCAAAGACAGGGATTGTAAGGCATTCATGACACTTTCAAGTATACTCTCTTTGATAGTACTTTTATTACATGCAGGGTCAAAGACAGGGATTGTAAGGCATTCATGACACTTTCAAGTATACTCTCTTTGATAGTACTTTTATTACATGCAGGGTCAAAGACAGGGATTGTAAGGCATTCATGACACTTTCAAGTATACTCTCTTTGATAGTACTTTTATTACATGCAGGGTCAAAGACAGGGATTGTAAGGCATTCATGACACTTTCAAGTATACTCTCTTTGATAGTACTTTTATTACATGCAGGGTCAAAGACAGGGATTGTAAGGCATTCATGACACTTTCAAGTATACTCTCTTTGATAGTACTTTTATTACATGCAGGGTCAAAGACAGGGATTGTAAGGCATTCATGACACTTTCAAGTATACTCTCTTTGATAGTACTTTTATTACATGCAGGGTCAAAGACAGGGATTGTAAGGCATTCATGACACTTTCAAGTATACTCTCTTTGATAGTACTTTTATTACATGCAGGGTCAAAGACAGGGATTGTAAGGCATTCATGACACTTTCAAGTATACTCTCTTTGATAGTACTTTTATTACATGCAGGGTCAAAGACAGGGATTGTAAGGCATTCATGACACTTTCAAGTATACTCTCTTTGATAGTACTTTTATTACATGCAGGGTCAAAGACAGGGATTGTAAGGCATTCATGACACTTTCAAGTATACTCTCTTTGATAGTACTTTTATTACATGCAGGGTCAAAGACAGGGATTGTAAGGCATTCATGACACTTTCAAGTATACTCTCTTTGATAGTACTTTTATTACATGCAGGGTCAAAGACAGGGATTGTAAGGCATTCATGACACTTTCAACTATACTCTCTTTGATAGTACTTTTATTTTAACTTGATGAAGAAATTAAGAACATATGTTGACAATCTGTGAGATATATTAACATACTGTTTTATCCTGACACTTCATTTTAGTGGTAAACTATTTTTAATATTAACGATTTTTCCATTTATTTTAAAACTTAATAGATATTTCAAATATAGAGTAAGCTTATAAAACTTGTATATTTACATTGTTACTAGTTTTATTCAAGTTAAATCAATACAGATATTTTTTTATTGATAGCAAAATAAATATCATTTGTACAGATATAAATGCTCATGAACCAATTATAACATAGAAAATGAACTTTGCCTAATGCCATTTGGTAAATCAAGCTTAAATCAATAACCATATTTATTAAATTTAAATATAGTTATTGTATCAGTGGTAAAAATGAAATTACAAGTTACACTAAAGGTTTATAATGTAAGTTACAACAAAACTCTTTACTAAATGAATGCTTGTAACATTTGTGTTAAATGAAAATTTTGGACATTTATAAAAATGGAATTATTTTACTTTTTAATTCACTATGAAATTACTTTAAATGGTGTTAGGTAATCACACAAAAAAATTAATATGGGCCACAGACAAACATTTGTTTTAATCAATATTAGTTTTTATTTTATTATTATCATTTGTCTTAACGTTTTGGGGATGGTAGATAACATTCTACATACAAACAATACTTTTTACAGTAAGAAATACTAATATAATTCAAGGTATTGGAGCTTGCCGATTGGACTTAGTCAATGACCTGCTCCTCTTCTCAATCAGCCTGTTTTGATTGGCCTTTTCTCTCCTAAAAAATACAGCATTCAATTAAAACTAATTTTGTTTAGCTAAAACTAAATCAGTAGGCTAACAAATCTTATATGCCTTAAAAGTAGTTACAATCTTACAAATCTTGTAAAGCACAATATTACAAATGCTGAATTTAAAAGAAATCAATATGAGAATACACTGAATGATTATTATTGACTATGAAATAAAACAGTATATGCGTGAGCACACCAAACACTATGTACGTGTACGGTTTAGTGGGAAGGATTTTTACTATCCTTGGATTACAATACTGATAACAATATTCAAATAGATTTTTTTACTATAATATGAGGGACAACTTGTTACAATACCTGCCAGCTTCTAACACTACTCATTGGAAATATGTCACTTCATAATTATTGGTCCAGATAATAAGTACATTTAAAAACATTAAGTATTAAATTTAGGATATTTATTACAAATAAGTAGACCACTATACATCTACATAACTCAAGGCAATTTAAAATAAAAAACTTCATGCAAGGCGTCAGGACTTTAAACCTGGGTTAGAAATAACAGGGGTTCAATACAGTCTGGACTAGAATTATTTATCAATAATGTTCCCCTTATAACTCCACTGGTTTGCCTCCTTACTCTGTCTGAATAAGTTCCCTGCATAGATCAATAGTCTATAGGCAAAGAAGATCAGCCAATCCTTCTTTAAAATAAAACTTAAGTAAATAAAAGTCAATAAATTGAAAGGAATGGAAAGTAATCATGTGAAAGTTAGTAGAAATGACCTTAAACATTTGACAACGAAAACCAAATCAGCCATGCTTTTGTGTTATGTTCATATTTTATGTATCGGCTGTTTCGAATAAATTATTAAATAAAATAAATACCAATGTTACTCTTGTGAAAAATGGAAACATTGAGTGATGTCAAGCGAAAAAAAGAGAGGAAAAGGACAAAAAAGGGGAAAAAAGATAGGAATGTCAAGAAATCCTTTCTTATTGGGTCTCTATGATACAAAAGCTTACTTCCCTCTATCTATTTAGTGATTCAGAAGATTTCGTGATTACATTTTAAAAGTGACCCGTCCCCTTTACTAATTATGTGTTAGAAACTATGAATAAAATTAAAGAAATATTTGTGTTAGTGAAGGATTAGTGTGAGAGCCAGCACTTACATCTATGTGTTAGTTTGATGAGATTGAAAACATAAACTACAATCCAATTTCATCAACACTACATAGATTGCCTAGTCATAGCAAAAGGGAAATGTACAATATTATGACGTTCATCGACTCTGGTCAAAGCAGTTCATTTACCTCCTCCGCAGCTGTTCCAAGCTCTCCTCAGAGGGGGGAGGAGGAGAAAACTCTGCTTGGTAGATCATGGCTCTCAGGATCTCCATGCAATCGGCTAGGTTGAGATGCTGCGAGCGGGTTTTGTCAGACCTCACAATCAGATAACCATCCTTGGAGATCTTGGTTTTGTGCTAAATTTATAATTTTAAAAAATCTAGTAATTTTTTTCAAATACTGTACTACCATATCTAGAAAATATAAAGTACTTATTTCTAGATGTCATTAAAATTAAAATACTTCAGGTATTGTTTTGGACAAATATAAACCTAAGGGATTTGTATCTGCAGGAAAAACTGAATGTTAAGCCCAACAGCATAATTTGATAATAATATGTGTTGTAGTGTTTGTGGGTGTTATTTAAATTTTAAAGCTGCAGTCGTAGAGTTCACAATGATAACAATTTTTTATGTGCTTTATCAAATTATATAAGATAATTTTATAGAATTTTTAAAGATAATTTGATTTTATAAGATAAGCCCCTGAGTATAATTATTCAGTTCACTGAGTAAAAACCATGCCTCTAATTTGATCCAATATTTTTGAGTTGCTCATGTTAATAATGAATGCTCATCTATAGACATGTATAAATAATAAAAATACTGCGTTTGAGCATATTGGCTTCAATCATCGACAGATTTTACTTTGAATAGCTGTATAAATTAGTTTGACATTATAATTCAGCCAGGTTAAAAGCGATCTGTGTGGTATATTTAGCCCAGGTAGGGTCCCAGCAGCAGAGGGGTAGTGTTCACCACTCCATCTCTAGTTGAGGGGCAGTATTGGGAATGGGGACAACAGACACAATCTCACAATCAGCTGGTGAGGTTATGAGCGTGGCATTTTATCTCCTTTGTTTGTATGTTATGTTAAAAGTAGTGGAGAAAAGTGCTTAAATTATAACAGTCGACATAATCTAGCCATAATCTTGTATATTGCCATTTTTTAGTTATAAATTATAATTAAATTGATTATTACGTTCTTGCTCGATCTATCACAACTTATACATTTGGCAAAGTAAACCTTTTAAAATTGCATACAAAGTAATGTATAAATAAAACATTAATGAAAGTAATGATAAATATTATTTCAGTTTGAGAGTAGATTACTGAACATATAAATCATATTATAAGTATTTCAAATAAAATATATATTTAAAACAATAATATATTCAAATTATAATATAACCTCAATATAAATTGCAAATGACAACAAACCGACTACACCAGCTGATTTCTCACTCTTATCTCAAGTCCTTTGTCCATTATGCCAAGTTCCAGCTGTACTAGATCTCAGTTCCCTCCACGTTCCTTGCCTGCCAATGGTCACCTTGCACAATGACAGTGCGGAGCTTCCCATTGTGTATCCATGACGACGAAATGTTAAGGTGGCATAGTGGCACATCAATTCAGTGGTGGGAGAAAACTAATTTTTTGTCTTACTTTAATAGCTCGCTTTATCTTTGTCATACAGGCTCTTTAATTAGGCTGCAATCAAAGCAGCCGAACTATAATGCTAGCATTAGTTAGAAAAGAACATTTGATTCAGGTACGAGGGTCGTCCAGAAAGTAAAGAACGTTTTGGTATAAAAAATTAAAAACTAAAGATAACAACACAGAACTTTATTTACATACTCACAGTAACCTAGCCTACTTCTCAATGTAGTTGCCTTGGTTGTCAAGGCATTTATTGTACCGGGGAATCAGTTTTTCAATACCAGTGTTATACTCTCCAGCCGCCAAAGATCTGAGCCAGGATGTCACTTCTTCTTTCAGTTCTTCATCGTTTCCAAACTGCTTCCCACCCAAGAATGTTTTCAGTTTCTGGAACAGATGGTAATCTGAAGGCGCGAGGTCCGGACTATAGGGAGGGTGTCCAAAAATTTCCCACTTTAGACCTTGAAGTTCTTGCTGAGTTCGTACCGATGCATGGGGCCGAGCATTGTCATGGATCAAAAACACTTTTTTGACAACATGCCATGTCTTTTGTTCTGTATTGCACGTCTGAATCTTTGAAGGGTTTCGCAATAGGCTTCTGAATTTATCGTTTCTTCCCTTGGCAAAAACTCGACATGGATTAAACCTTTGCGATCCCAAAAAACAGTTGCCATCAATCTTCTTGTGCTTAGATTCGGTCTTATTTTACGGGTTTTGAGGCCGAGTTTGAATGATGCCACCCCATGGATTGTCGCTTTGTTTCCGGAGTTTTGTACGAAACCCAAGTTTCATCTCTGGTCACAATACGATCGAGAAATCGTTCACCATTCTTCATCGTGCACATTGGTTCTTCCTTGTTTGAACATAATGCACCATTTCCTCACTGAAGATTCGTTCATTACATTCTCACCATAAACAGTGTTTATTTGCCTATAAATTTCAATAGGCCAAACATTTTGAGCATTCAAAAACAGAATGACACTGCGCACTTTACATTTGGCGGGATTTTCAATGGGCGTCCCCATTTTGAAAGTTTACAAAGCAAAGACACGTGACCGCACAGGAACGAAATTTGGCTCATACTGACCGGACAGCCAGAGGTTACTAGTGTGTACGCGGTCGCAGTGGTGGGGGATCGGCACCGCACGTGATGCACAATCGTTCTTTACTTTTTGGACGACCCTCGTATAAAAACTATCACTTGAAGTCTAACAGCATTTATAAAAACATATCAATTGAAAAACATAGGCGACTTGCAATTTCTTTCTATATGATGTACTGATAGTATTATTGTTGTACCTTTTCTGCTACTTTAGCCCGTAAGTGAGGAGCGAGCCACTCTGCTGTCTCAAGGTGGAATCGCACATCGACCTTGGTCTTCACATTGTTTACATTCTGACCTCCTGGTCCAGAACTGTTACTGTACGTTATTTTCAATGAGTCTGAACAGACAAAATAGAAGAAAATGTTAAATGACAATCAAATTATCACTGAAGACTACTAGATTGAGTCATAAAATTAAATTCTAATTTTCAGAACAATGTTTCTATATTACATATCTATATATGTTATTATGTAAGCGAATCATACTTTTGCGGTGATAACACCAAGAAGTAGTATTACAAGATTTTCAACCTATAAGACATCATTGGATAGCTTATACACTACATCAAGTACCTTTTCTACTGTGGGGTAAAGAGGTATAGAACGTGTGACTGTATACAGTGCTAATAGCCTGTATAGAATGCTGCAGTGCACTTCTTATATACCTGGTACAATGATTGAACCTGAAACATTACTCATATGATGACACCACCATTAAATTTGTCGGTAGCAGAGTTGGTTAAAGCCCAGCTTCATAAGCTTCAGGATCCCAGTTCGATCCCAATCAGTCATAAAAAATTTTAAAAGAGATCAGCTGATAACCACCAGCTGTTCATTGATCATTGGGCTGTTAGTTTGGAATGGTCAGCCTTAGTTTTTAACAATGACTACATTCACTCATTCAAAATCCATAATTGCCCATATCTTCACGATTGGCCTCCTAAGAATAAATAAGTTATATAACACAATGATTAACCCGTGAAGTGACTGTAGAGTATAAATAAAACGTTTAACCATCGTTCATAGATACAAGAAAAATCAGGAACAAACTTTGTGGCCAGCATTTAATGGAGCTACACCCAACAGTAAAAGTGCAAATTCAGAATTATTATGACCAAGGATCGCACATTTAAGTACATGCCCTCCTCCATTACAATCAGACATTCTAGGATAGTCTATATATACATATTCTATTTGAAATAATTTTATTACAATATTGGAAATGATGATCCAATAAAGCTGTAGGTCCCATAGTTGACCTGGCTATTGGGATATTGGTAAATATTCCTTTCAGAGCTACTCAGATAGTAACAATGACTCCACTCGTTCATCTACACCTATCACACTCGTTCACTCCTCATATTCATTAATATCTCTTCGATCGTTGTCTTAGAAATGAATAATAAGGGAAAGAATAATTAAATATTGCTGCTATTTTGTGCTTCTGATCCAACACTTAAATACTATACATTGCATTTACAATCTTAGGAGCTAACATATTGAAATTTGTGGTCACAACAATTAATTTTCATGCATCAACAGTTGTCCTTTTAAAGAAAAAAACCATCATAATATAACCTACTTCTATCAGACCTGCTTGTAAGAAATAGACAATTTAGCTTTATATATTTCAGATGTTAAATTAAAAACTAACATAAAAGACAGTTTAAGAGGGTTTCACAGCTAAATTTACATAAAGTAAGTATTACTTAAATTTTAAAATGATTGTAATTCTGACAGCAAAATTTTTAAATACAAATTCTCCAGTGACCCATTTACATTTAGGAAAATATGTTATAAATCATGTTTGACAATTAAATATTAGTAATGTATAAGAAACAAGAATATTACCAATCGGTATAAAGCCATTAAATGCGTCCCCAGGTTTGTCAGGAACCTACAACAAAATACATTATGTATTGAGTTATTATTTCCCTACATTTACTTACAAAAACCAGATTCGTTTAATGATTTACATATTTCATTAACGGAGTAATACTTTCCTTTTACCAGTGCAACTTCAACTACAACAAACTGCATGTAACAAAATTTTCCATTTATCAATGTAGCCATTTTGACGACTAGACACAAACTGTAGGCATAGTCAACACTCATTGGACTTCTGATTCCTAACACAAACTACAGTTGCACAACAGTTCTTAACAGAACCTATCGATATATGGATAGAATACAAAAATATCATTCATAAGTGTTTAACTCAAAAAATCTAAAATATGACAAGGTTTAAAAAAATAAGCCTTATACCTTCCGTTGCCTCTAGCTGGCCTTATATGGCTTAGTAGTTGTCCCAATACCAGGCTCAAGCGGGACATCTGTTATCCAATAAAGGATGGGTTAGGTTAGGCTGTGATTGCCTTAATTGTTTTAAAGTGATAAAGTTCCTCAACAGAATAAAAAACATTCTGAAGCAAAAATAATTTAGGCTGCTCTTAAATTTACACATTGTATTTTCTTGCTTAATAGTTAGGGGCCTACAGGAAGATTTTGAAAGATTTTTACTCCAGGATAAAGCGGTTTCTTCTCAAAAAAAGTTAATCTTTGTTGAACAGCAAAATTATCTCTGAATCTAGTGTTGTAATTGTGGTTATTCTTTTTGAATTCTAAAGGCTGTTATTTGATATATAAAAAGATTTCAATAATATAGATGTAGGTACAGTTAAAATTATTAAATTTATAAAATAGTCTTTACAATGTGTCCGATAAGGCAACCTCATCAAACAACTAATAAAAATTCCGTCCAAATTGGACGCAGAGGCTCCCTAGAGAGCGATGGAGTATGAGATGTGGCACTCGACTAGGCAGTAATAATGGTTTTTAGCAGGTCAATGTTGGTGGATTTTCCTCAAATTTCGAAGACAAACTGCCCTTTGGCAATTTTACTTTCAATGTTCATCAACTGTTCATCCCAGTCAAATGCATTGTCCAGTCCAACTCCCATAAAGTCAACCGTTGTTGCCAATTCAATTAATTCTTCACCAATTTGTAAATTTGGTTCTCTAAAACATTTAGAATGTTTTCTTTAGATTGTTTGAAAAAAAGAAAATGTTGACTTGTATAGGTTCAATTGGAGTTTTTTCTCTTCAAAAAATGGCCCAGACAGTTAAGTTTTTATGAAAGAATCCATTTCCAAGTTATCAATCTCACTGTCCCTGGCAACAACAGTTGTATCATCAGCAAACACAAAGAGACTGCTCCCCAGGACTGTCTGTTTAATGTCATTTATGTCAATTTGAAATAAAAGGAGACTCACGGTCAATCTTTGCGGCACACTAAAGGAAATCAATTTTCTTTTAGATATGACAGACGTAATTTTGAATTTAGATTTCCACAACTTGAAACCTATCACTGAGGTAAGAAGGGAACCACCTCAGCACCAGGCCTTTAATGCCAAGTGCAGAAACTTTTCTGATCAAGATGTCTGTCCGCACGCAGTCGAAAGCTTTACTGACACCGGCGAAAACACCAACCACAGTATCGCCTGCCTCAACCGCACCGCAACAGTCATTTATAAAGTAAATCAATGTCAATGTAGTGGATTTTGACTGTCTGAAACCATTCTGCCTCGAACACAGCAGATTATTACTCTCCAGATAAGATACCAGTTGGCAACAGACAGCCTTTTCAATAAATTTGAAAACAACAGGCAGCTGTGAGACCAGACGATAGTTACATATACCACTCCCATCACCACCCTTAAAAACAGGCTTCACCTTTGCCACCTTACAACCGCCATGAAAGCATCCGAGAGATATTGTTGAATTTATTATATGTGAAAGAGGTTTTTCATTTTCATGACAGAAATTAGAAACTTTCACTGATATCCCTAAGCCTGATGACTTCTTGGGTGTAAACTTAGAAAATATTGTTTTTAATTCATCTAATGTTATTTGTTAATGTTAATTACGGGTTAAAAAACAAAAACAAAACAGGTAACTAGTAAGATATTAAACTGAATTAGACCTTCCTAGATTTTTTTCTTTATTTAGGCTATAAAACAAAATATTCTGCCTACTAATGTCAACATTGGTCCTAGCCTAAATGAAGACCTGCAATTATTCCTAGACTACACTAATTAAACACGCTAGTAGATTACATGCTACTGAACCTTATTGATAGTTGTTAAACGAAGAGAACTAGATGGATATAATTTCTTCAGACTTATTGAACTTTCATAATTTGATTCATAACGACAAATTATATCGTTCACAGGGCATAACCTTAAAATAGGGTTTACTAGACCACATGAGACTAGATTCATTCGATTCAAAACACATATTAATTTCATCATTTAAGATTTAATGCACTTTCAAATAAAACTCAACACTCTTTGTAATATAGTAGTTATTAACACTGAGATTAACAAAAGAATTATGACAGTTTAGTCATTAATGCATTATATGTACGTCTTATTTATTTTGATATTGAGGAATTTGTTTTGAGGAATGGAATGAGATTGAGAATGAAAGAATGGTATGGTATGGTGGATGTACCGGTGAGTAAATTTGTGCATGTAATCGTGGTTGGTAAGAGAGAATGGTGAGGTTAAAAATGCAATCACAGTTTCGTGTTTGTCTAAGGTTTCATAAAATTGAATATATAAACAAACAAATGACAGCAGGGTGGATGAAAAGGGTCATGGTTGTCATTAAAATAAGTATAAGTACAGAGGTGGCAAACGGTTGACATGTCACGAGAAAATAATATATGAAACCTATTTCTAAATGTATATAGACCCTCTTGCACTGTAACATCAACAGAAATGATTCCAATAATCTTTATTGCAATTAAGTACAACATTTATTTATTTATTTATTTAACGGACAAAGCCATTTAAAACATTCAACAGGCTGTGTCAGTTAAACCTAAATACAAAATGCAAAGAAACACAGTTCATACAATTTACTTTACACAAACTGAATTGTGATAGGGTGATAATTACCAGCAATAGCACGGTTTTCATCTTTAAAAATAGGAATAACATAGCTAGATTTCAGTGAAGAAAGAAAATAGCCAGGTGAAAAGTCACTACTAGAGAAAAGTCAATGTAACTCTAATCAGATCACTACAGTTGCGGAAACCACAACCTTGAACTTGAACCACAACCATTGTTTGATTTTATCTAGTTTACGCTTGATTTTATCTAGGCTGCACATAATAGATGATAAAGAATTGTTGTTTTCCTTCATGGTAAGCAGCGTCCGAGGAAATAGAGTAAACTCTGGAGAAAAGTTGAAAAGTAAATTTAAAAATACTTAGCACTCTGACTTTAATATGAATTAACAGTAAGAACATTCAAGATACTATAGTTGATACAAATAGCCTATGCACTCCAACAATAACAATTAAATTAATGACAGTTTTATGATCCATATTCAAACTATTCTAAAGCCCTTGCTTCGCTACAGGTTATTCTCTCCGTGTTTCTCTCTAAACTGTCACATCAATATAAAAGCTTAACCTGCTGCCATTCTTATAGACAATAAAGTTGGATGGTCTAGAAAATGGTTATTTCGATATCGTAAATTTCCCAAATAGATTTTAGACGTAATTTTACAGAGAACAAATATATAGAAAAAGTGTAATTAATTGTAAATTCTTAATGCATCAATAGGATAAAAATGTCAAACTTACAAAATAAACATTTTTATTTATTTACAAAACAGATGTTATTAATTTACTAAAATCAATTCAATGTTATCCTTATGGACAAAAACTGTATCAAGATTAAAATACTTTAGTACTTATTACTATTTAGCTTACAACAAAAAATTGTACCAAATTTCAGCCCTGTTGGACTACGGGAAGTGGGATGGTTAGTGATGAGTGAGTGAGAGCTTTCTCTTTTAAATATTTAGAGATTATAAATATTTCTCAAAAAGATGAACTTTCAAAAACGATACCATGACTTATAATTATTTGTGAAAAGTATTTCCATCGGCTGGTAGAAATAAAGTTCATTAGTACTCGTTATAATAATTTCATTAATATAAAAATTGGGTGTGCGTCGGACCACACGGTGGAAGTTATACTTCTTTGGCCATTCTCATACACCCACTCACGCACACAAACAGACAGGATATATAAATGAAATATAAGACATTTTTCAATATTATTCAATATATTTATCTTCAATATATTATACGTGACTTCATTATTATATTATACACCTATATTATCATTATCAGTAATTTCTTCGATTAACAATCGATTAATCGATAGTTCTTAAAAATTTGTTCTTACTTTTCAGCGTGACGCGGTTTCTCGACCAACATCCCATCCCAAAGTGTCTAACGGGCGCAAAGAAGTATAACTTCAATAATTCATATAATTTTATTCTTAGATAATTATTTACAAATACAGTCCAATTAATTTCGTGACTGTATCATAGACCTTCTATTATATATTATTTATATGTATAATAGAAGGTCTATGACTGTATGTTATAAATAAGTTTACATTGTAAAAGAAAATTATTTTATTCTTTAGGCTATGTCGGAGTAAATTTGAACCGGCGTGGTGATAAGAAGAAGAAAGGATGTATTGTCTACTGCTTATGCTTGTGATTACTTTCTGTTGGTGTCTGTCTAGACAGAACGCTAATGTGGACGGTTTAACTGTGTTGGGGACCCCATATTGAGTTGTGGTGGGAGAAACGGCGTTTAATGTCGTCGTCAATTTGAGACGCAAGAGAGAGCTTCTACTTGGCTATACAGTCAGCTGTAGCGGAGCTGTCTGCTGGCTTTTGGTTTGTTTATCTTTACATGCTTATCAATAATTATTGGACCTACTGGACTTAATTAGTCTCGTCTATCTTATTTCTATGAATTTTATTTATAGTTAATTTATAGAACTAATGTACTTACAGAGACTGAAGAAACAGTTGACAAAATACTTGCAGCAAATCATTGTATTAATCATATATACAGTTAACTATTTACACAACATTTACAATTTGTTATTTATAAAATATTTACAATTAAAATGTGTTGTATTCTTTACATTATTTACATCAATTTTGTAGCCTGTACATCGATTTTCTTAAAGCCTGAAAATAAAATGACACATGTCAACAAATAAAATGATATTTTGTAAATGAACAACTGAATTGGGTGCAAATAAGGACCAAATGATATTTAATGAATAATGACTGTATATATTAAAATTTAATGTGAAATGTCATGTTATCATTTCTCTTATAAATGACTTCCAATACAATTTTCTCTTTTCTCGCAGGAAATAATTGTGTGTAATACTGCAACAATTATTGCAAAGATATTAGTAATAAATAGGCCTACTAGTCTAGACTAAATATCTGATTGCGTAATGAATAAATCAATAAAATGCAAGTATAATCATCAATTTATTCCTAGATTATTCATTTAAAAATTGTTCCGACTCAAATTGATTTCTACATTCTTCTTCACTATCTGTAGCAATAGTAATTATTTTCCTAAATATACATTTTTATTTGTTTTTCAGACATGCAATTTGATATGTTTCATACCCTGGCATGTACACGTTTGTATAATATAATAGTTATGCAAATTTTTTCGTGCTGTTTACTTGATATTTATTGTTATTCTTGTTGTATAATTTGTAATGTTGTCAAATCAAATTGTTTTTTTGTTGTATTTTTCATTCATATTATTAATGATTCAATCTCTATATTTGTCATGTTGATTTCATTCACTTTTTTGTTCCATAACATACACCTTGAATTGGGCAAATAATATTTATAGTTACCTATCATATTCACATGTAGTCGTTGTTATTATCTGTTATCTCATTATTGTATATTATATAGTTATCTTATTTACTGTTACCTTTATTCTAATTTATACCATATATTAGTCATATATTATTAATACTAGTAATAGTTTCTATTTAACCCACACACACACACACACACACACACACACACACACACACACATATATTGATATTACTTACATAACATCATTTGTGTCCATTATCAAATTCAAACTGATGTCATTTTTTTCCTTACAAGTAAGGATGGGTTTTGTAGGTTTTTTTACATTTTTTTTCTTTTTATAAAATGTTCTTTGGTGCACCATATTAAGTTTTGTTGATATACATTTCTTCTAAAAAAAGAAACAATATTTGTATGTTTTTCACTGCCTGATAATAAGGTTTCCATAATAATAAATAAATAACAAAAATAACAACAGATCTTTAGTGATTTATGTTAAAAAAACTAAATTATTATGAAATGATTTATAGCATATTTTGTCTGACAACTATGAGAAATTTATTTGTGATGAGATCAATCAGCATTTCTTGTACTAAATTACTTGACTTTTTCAAACATAGTATTGTTAACTAATTCACATTTCTTGTGAGTTGTTACTATCAATAAAAATAATATTTTATTGATTTAAAAGCAAAGAAAACTAATAAATTAAAAAGTTGCGGTTTGACTACTAATTATATATTAAGTAGTGAAATTAACAAATTAAAAAAGTCGGTTAGAAATTCACTTACAAAATTAAGAATACTGACTGTTTACAACATGTATATCTTAGTAACTATAAATTATACCCTCAAATGGAATATGAATTTAAAATCATTAAAAAAAATACCATACAAGGGATAACATTAGTGTAGAAGGGCATACAGTACTAAAGAACTGTTCAATAAGAAGATGTCATACAGGAGCAACTTTCCAAAAGAAATAAAAGCTTTAGTTAATTGATATAATAATTTAAAAATTATTATAATTGAAATGTATAAATAAATATTAGTTATGCAACAGTATAACATTGTTATCTACTTAAATATTCTTGGTAAACATTGATATAGATAAATAAATAAAAATAAGGAAACAATTGAAAATAAGTCACCTTTAAGACAGGAGAGCTTGATGTAGCTTGATTCATTGCCTCAACTGTGGTTGTTATTCTCTTTAATTCGTTGGTTACATACTCCATTTGTTCAGTTGTTGTCATTAGACCTTGTAAGTTTTGGTAAGCTCTGTCCATTTCATTTTTTATCTCTTCAAATGTTGTAAATTTCTTCACTGTGGAAGCACTTTGGACAAAATCTTCCAAAAGATCATTTTGCAATGGTAAGTCGACCATGTGAGATGTATTAGTTTCTAGCTCTGTGCTATCAATATCTCTTTGTATGTGTTTGGCTACCGCATGAATATGCTTGCACATGTTATTTTTAATACAGTTTTCTAGGCAAGTACAAACAAATTCATGGAAGCATGTATTACAGTGAGTGCATTGTAATTGGCATGTCCTGCAATTTTTTATTTTTTTTACAATGTAAAATTCTGACTGTGAGGAGGATAAAACTTGCCACTTATCATCTTCTTTTGTTATATACTCATTGTCTATTAGTAAACTTTTTTTGTGGGCTGTTCGCAGATTTCTTAATTTTGTAACAAGTTTTCCTCTAGTTAATTTTATAATTAGATCAAACAACTTATCTTTTAAAAGAGTCAAAATTGCACACAACGTTTTGTCTAATCTTCTAACTGTTTTTCCTTTTAAATACAAATGCTTTAACATTCTGTTGAAATTTTCAATTGACATATTTGTGTTGATTCCTGCATGAATTCTGTAAGAGTATGCCCAGGTTGAGTATTTCGTTTTGTAGTAAGTTTCGAAATATGTCAAGAACTCATGCAACTCCTCATCACATTGTAATTTTTTGATTGTTTTCTCCAAAAGTAAATGGAATGTATTTACATCAGTTTCATACAGCAAGACTTTGAGAACTTTATACATTTCTTCTTGCTTGGCTTTATTTTTTATTTTTGAGATAATATTTTTCCTCCAAGCTTTTAGCACATGCCAAGAGCAAAATATTCTCATATTTGCTGGGCCCATTGTTTTATACCATGCAGCATAAAAAGTCTCCTCCATATCCGACATGAAGACATTTATTGCCATTGGTCCTACTGTAGCCTTAATTGAATTAAAAAAAACCTCCATAATATTCTCATCCTGTCGGTTGGTAAACATGAAGGCCACTGGAAAACCTTCTCGCGTTTCATCCAAAGTTAAGATGGTGTATAATTGAAAGTTATAATTGTTTAACCCGTGAGTACCATCAATACAAATGTTATCATAGCCATAACTTTGTAGCATTTTCTTTTGAACTTTAGACATGTAAATTAACAAAAAGTCATCAGCTGTTAAATTATACTCAGAAGATTCTGTTCCTTGTGGTTTATAAATAAGCAAGGCTGTAGAGTCTGATTCATTGAGCTCTTTTACCCAAGACTCAATGCTAACTGGATCATAAGGATGTTTAATTGATTCTTCATGGAGATTGAAGCTTTTTTCAATATTTATTATATCTTTCTTGTTAGTAAGATGAAATCTATTGAGTATAGAGTTAGAAATTGAACCCCTTATTTGTTTCAACACTGTTTCATAAGGTTTCCCCGTTGCCAGTTGGACGGCTATAAACTTTCTTTCTTCATTTGTTAATCTGATGTGTCTCAATTCATTAGAATGACCCACATGACAAGGTATGTACGTAACATGCACTTCATCATTGTCCTTAAATACTGCCTTTATTGAGGATGGACAAAAACCGTTAATTTTGGAAGAACCTGACTGTTTTAGGTTTCTTTTCTTTGACCCTTTACATGTGTACATGCCACTTCTGTGGCAATGGTATGTTTCAGTTTTTTTGGAAGGGGTAAGATAAGTGCGCTTTTTCCTGAAAAATGTTACAGTTCCCTTTTCAATTTCTTTCTTCCAAGCATCAAATTCTATGAATGAACGAAACGTATGATGTTCAATGTGCATGGAAATATTATGTTCTTTTTTAAAATGACTATATATGTTTTTGTTACTTTGACCTAATGATGCATGAGGGCAAAGAGGACATTTCTTCTTGAAAATGACAGATGTTTTTACATTATTATGGGTTTTTCTTTTGTGATGATTTAGATATATTTCTTTTTTAAAGGAAGCATTACATTCAGAGCAATTAAAGGGTGATATGGATCCAGGTTTGTGTACACGTGTTATATGTCTTGTCAAAGCAGATTTGTATTTGCTTTCATAGTTACACTGGCTGCAGGAGTAAATTTTGTTTTGTTGCAAATGAACAATGTTAATGTGTCGATCCAAACTATGTTTTGTTGCATATACCTTGTTACATAAAACACATGTATATTTTTTTTTCTCAACTAATTCATTTCGTGAATTTCGTTCATGAATATTTTTTTTATGCCTACTGAAATTTTTTCTATCGCTAAACACCTTACAGCAGTATTCACATTTATACTTTTTTGCTTCCATCAGTAAAATTATTTGTAGGCCTATAAAAAAAATATATTATTATATTAGTTTTTATTCGATTTTATTGTTATATTATTGCAACTATTGTATATTGGCGGATGCCGTTGAAAGAATACATAAATAAATATCTAATTTAATATTTAGTGGCAAGATGTTGTGATAAATAATATCTGTTACAAGTTAAGATGCCTGTTACTCTAAAAACTATTTTAAATATTCAATCAAGAATCAAGATTTATTAAAGCCACCGACCAACAATACATGGCATAGGCCACGTCAATTAATTAATTACAATATATGTGAATCCTTGCATTGAATAATTTGTAGACACATTATACATAAACACAACTAAATAAACAATGTGGTAATCACAGCGATAAATTTTAAAATATTTAAGACGACAGAACAAAAAGTATGGTACAACAAAAACAGTATTATAATTATTGCTATTTAGTGTTTTTTTGAGTTTGTCAACTTAATTTACAAAATGAAACACTTTTAATGCCTGTAGACTATGGAATATAAACTTTATTTAAATTGAAACTTTCTGATTAAAGTTAGAGTTTGAGGCCTTTAAACATAACTGACGGAGTAAATACAGATAAGTACTTTATGTTATATTCATAATGATAGTTTTGTTTATTTATTTATTTATTTATTCCAACGGTGAACACCATTTTACAATATTTTGACAGTGAGATATACATGCGACAAAGATATAGGCCTAACATTTTACATTAGCATTTTTTTTTTTTTTTTTTTTATATGAGACGCCGACACAACGATGTTGGTATTTTAAGGCGAATATGAATGGTTAGATGAGTGTAGGATGAGTGTGGATGAGTGTAGTCTTGTTACTATCTGAGTTCGACTGTTCCTCAGAAAGGGCAATTTATTAAGCCCAACAGCCAGGGCTTTTTTCCAATTCAATTCAAATATTCTTCATTCGAAGTTTGCATAGTATACCAAGAATAGTGTCATATGATATTATGATAATATAAATTTTACCTTAAAAACTATTAAACCTTATTAAACTATATTATTAAACTATTAAACCTTAGAACTAGAATATGTTCTTCTAAAGGTCTACAATTGCAATCCAAAGATATTTACAATTGCAATCCATAAGGACATTTGTAAATTAGAAAAACATAAATTCATAAGACATCAAACTTACATAAAATACATATTTACAATTGTAATCCATAAGGACATTTGTTAATTAGATATTTCTTTAATTCAGACTTAAAATTATTAAGCATTTATATGTACATTGATGGCAACATGCAATTTGTGTGCAAAGTGCAATGAACATTTAAAAGACCAACAGTCTTTTAGTTAGATTGATTGATTATGTATGTTTAACATTCTTTAAAGATAGTGATAAGGAATTAATTGATTATAATACTTACTGATTGATTATAACACTTATAATACTTTAAATAAAACAATTGTGATCTGTGAAGCAGACGACTGTGATCTGTGAAGCAGACGACATCACTCACTCATCCATCAATTCCCGCCATAGGGTTGGAGGGGCCCCTCCAACCCCCACCACAACTCAATATGGGGTCCCCAACACAGTTAAACCGTCCACATTAGCGTTCTGTGTCTGTCTAGTGTCTGCCTGTCAGTAGCAAAGCAACCAAACGGACGTCTCCAACTTCAACTAAAATTAATTTGATTGGCCTTCAGTGTTTCCTGTTTGAATTTGCTCTGAACTTAGTTTTCCTTTTATTGGGTGAGTATTGAACCGATACTTGTCATAACTTGTAGATATTCTAAAAGTACATTAATTATTCAATCAGTGATGAATCGTTTTTGTAAAAGCGTGTTTTATTACAAGGTAATGTAAGTCAAGCCCAACAATCAATAAAAGTTATTGTCTTAAACCAGCAGATTAAACTAAACTTATAGTGTTTGTTTCGGTGTGATGTCTGAAGCTGTTAAACTGCAATTATTTGTACAGAAACAAGCGAAAAAGGGTACAGCATACTTTTGTTACTAATCATCATAAATTTACTACCAGGCCTACCTATGTTAAAACAACCTTTCATATCTATTCTCATTATAAATATAGTTGACTTTTAACTATAGCAGTCACATAAGTCTAATTCTATTCTACCAGCTTCTTCTATATGATTAGTAAAGATCAACTTATTTTTAGGATTTTGTATTGATAATGACTCATTATTGTAGTGCTGCATAGCTTGGCAACCATTTACCTAATTACTTCCAAATGTTTCATGAATATGTTGGTTCATAGGCTATATTGATTGTAGTTTCTGAATTACCATTATTTTTGTTCCTGTATTTGCTAAAACAAGACCAAGGAGCACTTGTGTGAACTGCCACTTTGCTAATGCCATGTCAGTATTAAATATACCGTAGTTCATTGTTAAAGGCTTCAGACTAAAGTGTACAATGTCCAAATCCCCAACTTAGCCAGTAGTTGGTACTTCACCCATTATTCAAACTACAGGCAGACTGTGAACTGTGGAATGAAGTTAAAAAAAATAAAACGTCAGTTTTTTGCTATTGTTAGTAGCTAAAATGTGTGGTAGGTCTAGTTATTGTTTTGGTGAAATTCGGGATATTTTACAATTAGAATACACCAGCAAACGATTCTGAATAAAGAAGGATGAAATTAAGAGTGTACATTTTTTTATGTAGCTTTTTCTATGCCATTTTTACACTCTCCAGATGTATTGATATGACTTTTTAATAGCGCCTTTTTTTAATTTATATTGATAGGCTATGACAAATTCTCAAAATATGATTATAACATGACATGTTTGGGTATTTATGCAGTTTCATGCCACCAAACAAAATTGGGAAATTTTGCTTGAAATGGGTCTAAAATTGGCTGTATTTTTATGAGATATGCTTTTTATTCTGTGGAAATCACATATTTTACCGAAAAATTTGACAAAAACCAATGTCACAAATTATAGTTTCCGTCATATTTCCCTGAATTTAAATGATATTTTAATCATCTTTTTTATATTGATGAGTTTTTTTGTGCTAAATACAAATTTAAAAACTATTTTGGTCTTTTACAATTATTTCTCGAGATATAATGGAAAAACTACTTTCGCGCCAAATCAATTTAACAACTATTAATTTAAAAAAACGAATTTACGTATATTCCTGCCGGAATGACGGCCACTGGCCGTCACGGAGACCAAATACCCGAATTTAACGCAAATTGCGAATTCACTGTTCATCTCTAAGACGCTGATTGTAGAGATATTCAACTAAACCACAAATGTACTGAAAAATTTGAAAAAACGAATGCCATAACTTTTAGTATTTCTGTCATATTTCTGTTAATTTAAATGGTATTTTAATCATATTCTAGTTATATTTATATGTTTTTTTGCGCTGAATAAGGATTTGAAATTTATTTTGGTCTATTGCAATTATTTCTCCAGATATAACAACTACTTTTGCAGCGAATCGTGATTAGCGGTTATTACCCGATCATAGTATACAACAACTATTAACCACGAAAACCGAATTCACCTATATTCCCACCGGAGTGACGACCGGCAGGCCGTTACAGAGGCCAAACATTCTAATTTAAGACAAATTACAAATTTTTGTTGAGTAAATATACAACAAGGATAAGTTAGGTTATGTTTGGTTAGGTCAGTAAAAAATACATTTTTCGGGCTGAAAAAATAATTGTACTGCAAAATTAATTATATATTTGTGTTCAGCATAAAAAAACATGTGAAATGATGAAAAATTGTCGAAAAGTAACGGTTGTTTAAAAAATGGATTGTTCACTATCAGGTAAAAAACTGTATTGAAAAAACCAACTGTACTGTTTTTCGATTTTTCACTAAAAACAAGTTTTCCGCGGATGAAAATCTTCTCAAAAGATATAAACTCATATTTCAACAATAAATATAAAATAACGATTTCAACAAGAAATCATATTTTCAGAGGTGGTAAGAAAGTACATAACTACCCATGGTTGTTTAGCCCTAAGTTTGACACTGGCCTATAATTAAAAAGTTTGTGCAGACCTTCAGGCAAATGGCTTTATTTTAAAAACCACAAACCATATCTTTTTATTTTATGTCTGTGGGTGGGCAGGAGGGCCATTAGCACTGTATTTATACGGTTGGTAGGTAGAGGGAGCTATCATCAATGTACGTGTTCAGAAGGTGGGTGGGAGGAACTGCTTTGCATTAATGTGAAACATGTGTATGGGTAGGTGAAATGGAAACCAACAATATATTTGAAGGTATCTATCTAGCCCTTACCATCCGAGAAAATTTTTATAAAGTTGTTCCAAAAATCCCAAGCTCTTTTAGTCAATTTTGTTGTACTTTACTAAAAAATTTATAAAAGTTCTATTTGTGAAGCAAATTTATTATTTGGAGTGTCATTAGTCTCCTAAAGATATTATCTGTAAAATGAAATAAAAATGGACATAACAAAATTGTCTTTTTTTGTATATATATATATACAAAAAAATTTTGTTGAGTTTGTTGCGTTATGAATGGCATTAAATAAATTAAACGACCAGAGCTAATAACACCATTAAGTTATTTTCAAATAAATTCATATTTCACAATGCTATGTTTAAAATTAAAAAAGTTATGGCTCTTTTTCAAAAACCATTTCGAGTTTTTATCCTACACATAACAACTAAGCTATATATGCGACAACTAACAACTACAATAACAATTAGCACACAATTAGCGATTTTATTATCACTTATTGGCAACCTAATAAATTTTATTTTACTTATTTTTACCTCCTATACTACACAAACAGTCAAGAAACACCAATTAACCTCAGCTGACGATCAAATCTGACGAAAATCAACACAGCTGTTCATGCAAAACAAAGGCAACAAAATAATACACATTGTGGTACTGTAATAAAACATTCTATCAGTGTTTTTATAATAGAAAATGTTATTCTGAACATTTCTTTATCATAATATAAATATTTCGAGTTATTAAATATTTAAGAAACATTTATTTCTGAACACCCGGAAAACTGGCACTGAGATTTTTGGAACATTTTTCGAACGTCCGGTGGGATTTTTGGAAAGTTTTTAAAACAACCAGAAATCCGGGCGTTGGGATGGAAAGTGTTAATAAAGTAATCAAATTTTTATTTTTTTGTGATTTTATGTTTTTGAATATAATTAGGCCTAAGCATATAATAAGCTTAATTAATTTAAAATTGTATTTGTTCTTTAATTTTTAGATGATGACATACCAATGAAGGTAATGGAAGAGGAAGAGTTTCAAGATGCCAAATCAGAGGAGGAAGAGTGGGTTTTGGCGAGAAGAGGGATCCAGTTAGTGTTGAACAACCAATACGATGAGGCACAGAAACTTTTCACTGGTCGCAAGGACTCCATCCAGCTGGCAGCTGGTCATTGCTTCATAGTTTTTATGGTTAGTATATCTGAAGGAAGTCTTATTTCTAATAGTTATTCTTCTCGATGCTATTTCACGTGCAGTAGGTGTCTGAGTTGATACATCCAAGATAACAGCATAAATTTTGTGTGCCGTATGAAAAATTAAAAAAATTTCTATAAAAGTACAGTACCACTTGTATGTGTTTTATTGTAAGTGTGTGGGTTTCTTCGTTAAGAAGAAGATAACTTGTATCTTATCACGACTGCTCCTGGTGAATTATTAAAAGAATTGTGTGACTTTAAATATCTTTTAGATCAAAAGGCCTGTAGACTTTTAAACTAATCGTTTTTCTCTTGGCAATCATTGTTTTTTTTTTTTTTTTTTTATTCTATGCCAGTGGCATTTTTTATTTGTATACATGCGTTGTTAAGGGACAAAGGTACAAACCCATCAAGTAAATTTCTAAGTGGACCTCCCGGGATTTGAACCCATGACACTCTGCTTATGGATGAGATGTGCTAACCAGCAGGCTTTTGTTTAATTTACTTTTATCTTTGATGTTCACAGATTTACGTTTATCTGGAAAGATGTTCATATCAACTTTCGCTTTGCTACTATTCTAAAACCGCCCTAACTTTACTGATTGGTAAATTTGGTGATTGATTTCAGTAAATCATAGTTTACCACTGTAGGCCAAAGGGATTCACAAAGGAATCTAATGATTCAAATTCCTTTGAGAATCCCTCTGGAGTGAGGATAGTGAATATAGCTTACCAATATCGATCACCATAATTAATTAATATCCATAACTTTTTTGTGCTTATCATGTTGTTATAAATTTCTATTGTTCGTATAAGTTCACATGTCCGTAATTTCCTAACAAGTCGAGTGCTAATGGAAACTATTTTATAAAGCAATATAATGTTTCTCTATAGATAGGTTTAATGTTAAAAATGTAAATGTAACTAATTTGTTCCATTAAATGTTCAATCATAGAATGCCTTGATGTCTTTTGAAGAAGATATGCTTGCTGAGTCACAGACGACTCTGAGAGAAATGGAGAAGAGGTGTGCTCAAGATATCGGTTGGCTCAAATCCATGAGAAATAAGGTGTTTGGATCAACTAAGGTTAGACACCTTTGCATCATCCTTTTTCATGTTCGGCTGTTAAGTAGTTGATGTAGTGTTTTAGACAACTAATGACAATAAATATTATTTAGTCTCTTTTAGAAAATTTATATTAAATTTTGTAATATAATGTTTAAAGAAGTAATGTAATAATCAAACAACAAAAAACATTAAAAAAGTAGAAAAAGGATGCCAAGCACATTAAAAAAGTTATATATAATAAATAAAAAAAAGATCAATCAATCATTCAATCAATCAATCAATTAATCAACTTTATTTGTAATATCGTAGAGAAATACAATGGCGTCAAATGTTTACAAATGTTATAAAGTGTAGATTTGTTTTGTCAGCTGCTATTGAAGAATTCTGCTAGGCTGTAGAAGGACCGGTCAGTTAGCCATCTTCTTAGTTCCCTCTTCAAATCTTGTCCTCTTTGCCTTCGTAGATGGTCAGGAAGGTAATTATGCAACTTGCAGCCGATATAGAGTGGTTGTTTTTCAAAAAGGGTGAGCCGGTGTTGAGGTGTCACAAAATGTGAGGAATGTCTTGTATTGTAGTTATGGATGTTATGATTGCATAGTGGGTTTTGATTCTCTGCATATAAGATAACATCTTGTATATATAAATTGAATTTTGTCATAATCCTCATCTCTTTAAAAGAAGTGCGGCAACTTTCCATTGGTTGCAGTTCTGCAAGGATCCTTATGGCTCATTTTTGCAAAACCAGTATTCGTTGCATGTTGTTTAATGATGTTCCTCCCCAAGCAATCAGGCCTTATCTTATGTGTGACTCACATAGACCAAAATATGCTGATCTGGCAGTACTGATGTCCGCAACTTGTTTTAGCCTCCTTATTGCATAAAGCCAGAGCAAATTGTTTTGCACAAGTTGTCAGTGTGCTGTGTCCATGTGAGTTTTGAATAGATAGTGACTCCAAGCAGTTTAACGTTGTCCTCAGGTGCCATATCTTCTACTCCTGTTACGTCATTCCTCTTCTGGAATAAAATCTGCTTTGTTTTTGTTGGATTTGCAACTAGGTCATTTTCTTAGCAATACTGATAGGCCTTATTTAAACTTTGGGAGGATTGTTCTTTTATGCTATCAGCAGTGTCTTCACTGACTACTAGAGTAGTATTGTCTGCATACGTTAAACAATTGCATATCACCAAGGCATTTTGGCAAATCATTGGTGAATAATATGAAGAGGACCGGGCCTAATACTGAACCCTGTGGCACTCCCCTGGTGATCTCCTTAGGAGCAGATCTCACATACTGTATCATGTTATTGTATGTACATTTTATTTCAACCACTTGGCTGCGTCCACTCAGGTAGGACTGAAACCATGCTTTTGCAGTTCCATTTATACCCAGATTTTCTAGTTTTGAGAGGATAAGATCGTGCCCCATGGATGTGGATCAAGATGTGAAATCAAAATGAAATGGCCCAGTACCTTCGGTACTCCAATGAAACAAACAAACCATGCAAACAAATTTGAAAATATATGTATTTGAATGAAAACTAAAATTCTTGGCATTGGCGTCCGAGCGAAGGTGAAAAAAGCCAACACCAAAGATTTCAGTTTTTATGCACGTCTATATTTTTTCCAATTTGTTTGCGTGGTTTGTTTGTTTTATTGGAGTACCGAAGGTACTGGGCCATCTCATTTTCATTTCACATCTTTTTTTATTTATTATATATAACTTTTTTTAATATGCTTGGCTTCTTTTTTTTACTTTTACAAAGTTTTTTTTGTTTGATTTTACATCTTTTTTGGTTTATTTATATATATATATATATATATATATATATATATATATATAACTTTTTGGTTTATTTATATGTGCTCTGCTACCTTGTATTAGTTTCATGTGTCACAACCCAGGACAAACTGAGATGAATTGTAATTATTTTCAGCCTTCTCCATTCCCATTATGATTACCTTTTTCCTTCAATTCTTAGGAATACAATCACCCTGACATTTTTGCTGCTTGGTGAATGAATGAAATACAAATCTATCATTTCTTAAAAACAATTATATTGATGGAAAATACTTACATAAGTGTTTATAGTAGGTTATGTTTGTTAACTTAACCACAAACAAAGAACATTTCAGCTGAATCAGGTTGCGCATCTTCCCCTACTTTACTGCTCCCTTCCACAAAACACATACTGGTGTTGGTAAAACTGTGATTTTTATAAATCGGTATTATCCCTAACAGTTACTTAAAAATAACCGTAACAAATACAAATGAAATTAATAGTAGCTAAATTTGAATGATAATGTTAATGCAAAATACATGTAATTTAAAGAAAATCTTCATTAAAAATTACGGAAGCATTCACTAAGGAAGGAGTTTATTACAAATTTTAATTCAAATGGCAAAACTGTGAATTGAAATTCCATTTTTCCTATAAGAATAGCATTGTGTGTTTATATCATTACGTCAGCTCTTGAAACAAAAATATATTAAATTGTACTGGTAAAATGTGCTTACATAAACTGAAATAAAGTGTGCAACGTTTTCATCCGAAATGTCGTTTGATTTCATATTGGAGAAGCTGTCTTCTGAATCAGACGAATGACTTCCATTGTCTGTACTGTATCATGTTTATATATATAATCAAATCAAAAATATAATATATATCAAACGAAATATATAATAATCAAGTTGCCCACAGCATCATCCATCAAACCATCGTTCCTCTTATAAATGTCCTCTATTTTTATTACATGTTCACAACACTTTTTCCATTGTTGAGTACTCGTCAAATAATTGTTTAATGAGTACTAGCGTGGTTTCTAGAGAGTTGCTTAAACACTCAGATACTTTTCCTTTAATATGGGCCCAGACAAGTTCAATGGTCTGGACAATCAAGATCAGGTTGTTATGGAGGTAATCTAAAAATGTCATGCCCGGCATCTGTTGTATTTTGCTCTATTTTATCGGTTTATTGACTAGTAATAAGAGATCGGCCCTTGGTTGCTGAAAAGTTATGTTATTTTAAATAGGCCAATCAATTATTGTTTAAGGCACTAGATGAATGTTTCTTATTATCCTGCGTGTTGTGATAGCTAGAATTATCTAACACTACCACATAATTTTATGAAAAGTTTGGAAGTAACTGGTTAAGTATCCACTTAGAAAATGTTGTGTAGTTCATCTCATCTTGGTGATCTTCCGTTTTTTTTTTTTTTTTTTTTTTTTTTTTCTAATTCGTAATGTCAATAATGCGTTTTTCACAAACACTTCTTCTCCTCCAGCATGTGCAATAAATAATTAAACGACATCCCTTTCTAATAGGTTTTACTTGGCCACTTTCATTGTCTGATTTGCAAAATGAAGTTGATGAATACGAGGCATGCAAGTGTTTCGTCAATATAAACAATATGTCTGTTTTCTTGTCTATGGCGCTTAATATCCATTATGTATCGTCCTCTACATGCTAAGAATTCTGGCTTTTCATTTCTAACTTTTCAAGCTGGTTGGCTTTTTTCCATCTGCAATTTTTTTCTCATAGCTTTTTTTTTTTTTTTGCCGGTTGATGCTGGAAAGTACAACTGTCCTCTAGCCACTGTCTGTTTTCCTTCTGCTAGTATTTTACTAACCAAGGAAACAGAAACCCCTGTTATGTGCCACTAATACTCTTGGCAACATTGTACGTTAATTTACAGACTCTTCTACTCCTGCAAATGAGTTGCAACTTTATATATATTACAAGGGGATCCCCTGTACGCTTCACTTGTCAACTCAGTCACTTGCTGCGCTCGTTACACCTCAGTCAGTAAATATTGACTACAAATAATAGTAAGTGTACAGCATCAAATAACAATGTTTAATTTATTTACAGTATTTCACTCACATCGCTTGAGTTGATATCTATTTATTAGAATAAACACTAAATGATATTACTTAGTCTATTTTAAACGTGTTCATTTCATTTATTTTGTTTAATAGCTGAAGATTAATTAAATAAATAAATAAAATAACTGTTTAGATTACCATCAAGTTAAATGAAGTGGAACCCTTAAAATCAAATATGAATAAAACAATTGTGTAATGAAAGTGGTCTTGAATTGTCGAAATATTTCATACATTTCAAGATGTTGAAGAAATAAGTTTTGGATGACGTCATAATCACTGGTTTTCTTGTAAATGATATGCGTCATTGCCTTTTTAAGAACAGCTGTTTTTGATTATTTTTGTCCATAATATTTTTTAGCATACTTGGCATGAGACTCTACCACGTCTCTTGATAATAAATTGGATGTGCGGTCTATATTAATGAAAATAAATCAAAATTTCAAATCAAAACATACGTATTCACAATACAATAAACCGCTGCTTGCATGAAATTCCATCTTGTAATTCTCGTTTGGACAGAAAGGATTAAACTCTATTGGAGTCAAACTATTCTTTAAAATTTTAGAAGATTCAAAAAATATAACAAATTTTCAAACAACTTATTAGACAGAAGTATTTATAAATTAGAAAAATGTTTATGGTAAGTTGTACTCTTATTCAAAAAGTAATGTCATTATATTGTATACAAAAATCTTAACCACATTAATGTGGCGATTAAGATGTATCTTGAAAATAAAAATCAGTTTGGGAGAGTCAATTTAAAAAAATAGCTATCTACAGTTTATGCTTTTAATAATGGAAACTGCCATAGCTATAGCTCCTTTTAATAATGGAAACTGCCATAGCTATAGCTCCTTTTATATTTTTCGACTCCGGCATACTTAATTTTCAAAAATAAACACAAATATAATGTAAATTTTAAACGGTTATATCGAAACAATTGTGATATTGACTGCAGGGTTAAATTTTCTTGTTAGATAAGATTTTAAATATGGTACTTTTAACCATTTGCACTACGATGTCTGATATATCGCACACTCGAGTTTAGGCCAAAAACACAGACACCGAAATAATGGACGTTCGCTAAATGCGTCAAAAACTCTTAACGGCTGACTTTTCGGGCGTTCAAAATATATGTTTTGCTGGCTTTATAAACTTTTGAAATATACTCAAATTACAATATAATAAACTTTCATAGTCATAGTTTAGCGTAGCAGTACTTTATAGTCTACTCTGTGGAATGTTTTTTATCAGCAGTAGTTTTTTTTAGCTGTTTTGGCATGCAAATGACTGACACTGTCACATGGTGTATGCGCAGGAGTGTCAGTTGTTTTGATTTTTCAGTTGTTTTGTATATACAGGATAGAAAAAAAAATATGGAAACGCTTTTACAACAACGTTATATTTTTCCTTAGATAATTTGATAGTTGAATTTTGTTGTACTAATTGTGTTCTATAAAGTACAATTTTAGATCAGAATAATTTACTTGAAACTGTTAAATAGTAGAAAAATAATATTTTTAAAATTAGTTACTTTGAATTTCAAATGACTGCTACTTTGGAAAGGATAAACCTTTCGAAGTCTAATTTGTGGGAAATAATTTCTCTTGAAAAGACTCGTTCAACCCCTCGTGGGCCGTCCCTCAGAAAAGATGAAATATTGCTAATGACATCAAAAAGTATGTTCTGTGTAATCATGATCATGTACTAGATTACACTTTTACATGTGAAATCATAAAAAAGTGTTTCCATTTTTTTCCTACCCTGTATATCTTTATTCATCTGCAATTTTTGTTTTTCAAGTTTTACAACATTTCATTTTATCAGCTGTTTGACAATTTTTTTATTTTACGACTTGACTGGGTCTACCAATAAACATTTAAATAACAACATTATAAATATATACATTTTTAGTATTTTACGTAATATTAATCGTATCAAAGACATTTACCAATACATAATATAGAGAGATGAAATAAATGTGACTGGTGCTTCATAAAAAAGTTGATCTACTGACCATTCTTGACGATTTTCTTAACCAGTCGTTAAGTACAGCTTTGAAGCTCTCAGTGGTAACATTCACAACTCCGTAGATATGGTTATTGAATTTTTTTCAGAATCTAAATTTATTATTTTGTTTATTTTTTTATTCTTAAGATTGTCAAGGTATGGGTGAACGTAGATTCGGAATGAGTGAGATGAGTGTATATGAGTGAATGTAGTCATTATTACAAACTAAGGCCAACTTTTTTCTTAGAAAGTGTCATTAATTAATAGCCTAATGACAAATGAACAGCCGGTGGTTATCAGCTAACCCCTGTTAAAATGTTGTTATTACTCTGGAATTGAAGTGAGAACCTTTAACTTATGAAGCTGGGCTGTAACCAACTTTGCCACTGACCAATTACTGGATAATCCTGTTCTTATGGTGTAACAGCATAACTATTTCTAAAAAACTTGCGTACCTGCTCATTTTGCCGCTTTCTATAATGATAAGTAAACGTTTCAGGAAAAAAGTGAGGCAACACGATTAGAAGAGCAGATCATCTTGGCAGATACTCAAGTATGCCTGGCACTACTGACGTTCCTTCAACAAGACATGAGTGGGTGTGTGAGAGGTGGCTGGGCCCTGCGCAAGGCTTGGCGAGCCTACCAACACACCTATAGCCAACTGTTGACCCTGTACTGCCAGACCTTTGGCCCTGACCGTACAGTTCCAGGTAACAACCTGCTGCCATAATTTACTTCATTCTCCATAAGACCAATGTTAACTTAAATAAAGCTTTTTATATGAATGTACAATTTTCAACTTGGCAATTTTTTATAAAGAGAACATAATTGTCTATAACACCTTGAGATCAGATTTAAATTTTATTCCTTGATTTTTATATGAAATACTACAAAAAGATATTGGTCTAATTTAGTATTTTTATATGTATAAAATTTAATATCACGGGACTTTAGTCATACTTACCCTATAAAGTATGTCAAAATTTGAAATGCACATGTTAAACAACATACATCTGTAAGTAAACTGATGTTCAACTGTTATACTTGGCCGTCAACTACTGGTAAATACGTTGCCCGCTGAGTAAGCAGAGAAGAGAGACTGAACCACCACTATTCTTCAACTCACAATAGTTTTGGGACGTACAATGTCAATTGATAATTGTTGAACCGATCAACTGATATTTTTTGGAAGTTACAAGTAGGGCCAAATTCAACATCAACTAGGGGCTGGAGTCTTGATTGTGACAAATTTATTCCTTGGATAATTCAGTTTAGTTTATAAATTGTAATTAACTTTAGCTTGTTTTCTGTGGTAACCTTTGATATGGTAGATACAAATTAGTCTTTTTGTAACATTTAGAATAAAATAGTTGGCTATTGTTAAGCCATGAAAATTTTAAAACATCTCAGAATATTGACAAACATATTATGTATTTATCACAAATAACCCTTTTAGGACCAAGCAGTTTCAGATCTTGTTGTGGAGGTAGGACCAAGCGAATTTTCAGTAAAATGTAAGCTTCAAACAAAAAATTATACCTCCCTCATTTTTAGAGATACAAAGCTGCAGTTTTCACTTGAGTATTTCTAGTAGTGTTTATAATATTGATAAAAATGTATATAACAAGTTTATAATTTAATTTTTTGTACACAAATAAATACAATTTTGTATTCAAAACCCATTTTTAATTTAAAAAAGAGGGGGGACCATGCCTGGGATAAATTGTTATATATATAAATTCAAGTTTTCAAGTTAGCCAAAAGCCTCTAAATTTAGTCTAGTTTCAGAAAATCTAGGATACGTTGTAAGTATTATTGAATTATAATGACAATTCAACGTAATAACTTGTTTAAAGACTAGATAGGCTAGTTATATGGTAAAATTTAGCTATGAACATTTTCTATAAAATGTATGTAATATTATCTGGTTACTATGTTCATTACTATTTTTAACCATAAAATATGATTATAAACGCGCAACAACATGCATAATCTACTACTACGGCACTTTGTACTAGCCTACACATTTTATAACTATAAACACTTCACATGTTATAAAAAAATTTTGGTAATTTTTGTAACACTATAAACACGCAACAAACAATTCAATCAATAATATTAACTCAAAATAATGGCAAAAAAATTGTGTAATAAAGCTACATAAGCTTTGTAAACAACAAATGGCAGATAGTGAGCCTTCACTTTCATTGTATCAACAACTGACGACACGGTTGTCAAAGAAATAAACGAAATACATCATGTGATTCAGCGTTTCATTAATTATGTTTCCAGTGGTATATGAATCACGTCGCTATTCCGAAGTTTACATACTCTAATGTGTGCTGAAAGCAATCGCTGCACTTTTACAGATCATCCGTTGATTGCCAGTTTGGCAAAATTATTATTGACTGTTGGTTTGAGAGCTAAATGGCATAGTTTTTAAACTTTGTTTGGCATAGTCTTTTATTTGTTTTTCTTTTATGAATAAAAAAAAATCAATAAATTGAATGTTAACAACATTGTTATTAAAAAGTTAAAGTGTATTTGTCTTTCCTAAATTTGTAGGGTCAACGTTTCCATCGTGGCGAGTGGTGACACGTAGCCCCAGCACCAACATGGTTGAGTCCCCCAGTACTGACTGGACCACTCCCAACTCCCCCCAAACAACACCTGTGACTCCGTCCTCCTCAGGGTTGTTCAATGGCTACCGCAATCCCTTTGTCAACATTCTCAATGCCTTAACTCCTACGACTCAGTAAGTTGCAGTACTAAAGTAAGAAATAGCAATCTTCTCATATATAACACAGGGCTAGACCTTTTGGGTTAATCATTAGTCATATACTCATAGTATACTATTAGTAAGACGTTGATTGTAGAAATGTGGGTGAATGAGTGTAGATGAATGAGTGTAGTCTTGTTACTAAAGTAGACTGTTTCTCAGAAAGAGCTATGTATTGATAGCCCAATAACAAGGGCAACTAAGGGACCTACAGCTTAACATGGAATCTGAGCCACATAGCATTGATCTGATTTTAGCTAATTGACAATACTGACACCCAGTTCTCTTCCCTACACAACATCTGAATCTTGACTACTCCAGACTTCTCTAGAAGTGTCTACGTTATGTTGATGGTAACCTTCAAATGAACGCTGTGTCGGTATTAAGAGAAACTGAGCATAGAGCCTATAGCCTAAAATCTCCACAACACTTTGTCCTAAAGTAGTTGGGTTACAGCACTGTGCCACATCTGTCAGGCAAGAAATTATGTGCATTAGAGTTTGAAGGTTGTTTTATAAGGAACTGAGAAGCCTTATAAAACACGGATTATAAAGCCTACGGATTCCAATCACAAAATTATTTTCATCGTTTAATATTACGTTATGACATATACATTTTGAAATTTTATTAAAAGTTTTAATCATTTTTATCCTAGTTGGTACAAAATAAGTACTATAATTTTAACTAGTTTTCTCTGTACATCTAATTCACGCTGTTATAACTAAAAACACTGTTAATGTATTACATTTATATTTTAATACCTGATTGATAAGAATGTTTTCTGTAAATTTGAGAATTTTAACTTTAAGAAAAAAAATAGTTTTTATCAATTCCTGAAACATTTTTTTCTTGGCTTCTAGAGATCATACAATTAATTATTTGTTCTTGTTGTAATCCTTATGACATGTATAATTACAATACGTTACTTTCATATATGTAAGTAAATGCAGTGATTTTAAATCTATTTAAAATAACTTGATTTATTTTTTATAGAAAAGGAGAGGCCGGTTTCTCTTATAACCTCACTCTGCCCATTCCCCTTAGGCTGTAGATTTGTGTGTAGGACTTATTCAGTTAACATAAGGGGATAACCAGTACAGTACAAGTTGAACATTACTGATAAGTACTCAGTCAAGGCCAGAATTGGAACCTGCACTATCGCTAACTCAGACTCAAAGTACTCGGCCACTGGCTCTCCCTTGATTTATAATCTTATATTTTTGTTCAATTTATTTATGACTAAAAGAAAGGAAATAGTGTAAGCTTTTAAAATAGTTTTATACAAACCACTATTGATTTTTCATGATTATTTTTCATTGTTTTAACATTTATTATATATATTTATATTCTATTTAGTAAATGTAAATGTTTAGTTTAATTTAAAGTAATAATCACACCAATTTTGGTAGTTGTATAAGTTGTAAATTCTAAAGTACTGATATAATTGGAGATAATAAGGAAATAAGGGAATATGTTCTTTTAATTATATGAATTCAGTTCATTTCAGTCTGAGCAAAACACCAGGTCACTAAAGTCATAAATATTAGGTCAAGTGGCACTTAAAACCTGACAAAGGAATTGAGGGAGAAGCAACAATAGAAAAGGTAGGTTTAAAAACATTTACTTGTTACATCAACAGTCACTAAAAACATCAATTAGTGAGTTATTTAGTGTCTGAAGAAGAGGCCAGTGGCCCCGAAATATTTCACTATTCAATTCTTTGTTATGTGATTTTATATATATTTATTTTTTATTTTTTTTTTATTTATTCATAAGACGCCGATCGTCAAGATTGATTCTTTCTACAGTGTACCAGTCTACCAAGTTTAACAGGTATGCTGTTTTCCTTTTCTTTCATTACTACTGAAATCCTAGGCCTATTGCCCCAAATTTAACCTATAGAAATGATTTTTAATAACTATTATTATAATCAAGTTCAGTAATATATTTTTAACATAGATTCAAGTCTTGTCAAGTCGTTGTTGCATTCTCGAAATCTGAAACATTTATAAAAAATTTAATTATTTTTAAAATGTAAAATAAAAGCAATACAGTGAACATGTTTTCTGAGAGGACAACTTGTTCAAAATGATTACAAGCTGGCTAGCAGAACTGTTTGGGTCCTCTCCATGGACTTTTGTCTTAAGAGACATTCATGTAATCTGCCTCCCAATCTTAAAGGGTTAACGGTTATTGGTGGTTATCTTGTGTTAATGATATGAAAGATATGGAAACTCAATATTATCAAAGCAAAATTTCATTTAACCTTGTTATCTGCTACTAAGCACTAATAATAAAGCATTTTCTCTGTGCCAATGTTTGTTTTTAGGCTATATAATTTTTTTTACTGGCAAGATCTACTTAAATTTTACATTTTATAGAAGTGAGTTGGAGCCCGAGGAAGTTTCTCGGCTGATGTCTGCCGTCAGCTTTGGCTATGGAGTCTTCCAGTTGTGTATCTCTCTACTCCCGCCGTCTTTGCTCAAGCTTATCCAACTACTAGGGTTTGGAGCTGACCGTACAGCCGGACTCGATGCGCTTATGTTCTCCCGAAAAGGATCTGACATGCGTGCTCCCCTTGCTACGTAAGTTTGCTTGTTGTACATAACTCCTCAATGTGTTAAAAATGGATTGTTATTAAGAGAATATTGCTTTATGAGTTAGTAATTGAAGTTTTGTGTGTGTGTGTATATATATATATATATATATATATATATATATATATATATATATATATATATATATATATATGTATAATTTTTTTATATATAAAAGGAGAGGCCGATCTTAACCTTACTCTGCCCATTCCTTATAGACTATTGATCTGTGCGAGGAACTTATTCAGACAGAGAAAGGGGGTGAACCAGTACATTAGAAGGTGAATATTACTGATAAATCTTTCAGTCTAGGCCGGATTCGAACCAGCGCTATCTCTAACCCAAGCTCAAAGTCCTGACACCCTGGACCACTCGGCCACCGGCTCGCCCATTGTGTAACAGCATTGCTTAATAATAACTCGGCAACCAAAGAATTGGAAGAAAATGAGTCATTGTCTTTGCCTTGGCTTCTACTTATTTGTCAACTTATTCTCTTTGGGTTTTTAATAGCCCTTGGCTTTGTTTATGTTTGAGCACCAAACTGTTTTTAATGCTTTCACGTTAAAAAAAAAGAAAAATATAAAGTGTCCTGGTAACTATATTTCCCTCTGTATAAAAACAATCCCATTGTTATGTTCAGACAATTTTCAGCAGACATTTTTATCTTTGCTTATCTCTGCTATAATTTTATTCAAATTGCATTTGCAGTACCTCAATAGCACTTTATACATACTACACATTTGGGAATTCCATGGAGTCATTTGTCTTCCAGAGATGGAGACTGAAACACTTAAAATCTTCTTAATATTTGCTGCAAATGGCAATACAAGTTAACGAAAGTAACCTTTGTGAGTTAAGGCACTTTTTAATATTTGAAGTCATTTGTGCGCCTTCAGTTCCAACTACAGTAGAACTTAGATAATTCGAACCTGAAGGGACCAGTGAAAATTCGAATTATCCAATACTTCAATTTAACCAAGTTGTATTTTTTATGTAACTTTCATGATCCAAAAAGGCTTAAAATAATATAAAATTTAATGTATTCATTTAAAGTTCACTACAGTATATTAAACATAACTATAGAGGTATACAGTATGTAAAAATTACAATAATGAAGGTTTAACGATCGCAACATAATGGCGGGGCGCGCCGAGGGGAGGGGAAGAGACGGATTAGGAATTCTCAGAAGGTGATTGCCTGCCGACACACTGACCAAACAATGCAAACCTCAAACGGAACCTTGTTTACAGTACAGTAGTCAATGTTTCACTTTTACCGTTGATGTAAAAACTTCGAATTAAAGAGATTTAACTTCGAATTATCCATGATTATTTTACATTGGTAATATTACAATGTTCAAGGGACCAACCCAAAACTTCGAATTAAAGGCAATTTCGAATTAAAGAAGTTCTAATTATCCAAGTTCTACTGTAATTATTTTCTATAATCTATCTACGCCAGAGGCATTCTTATATTGTTTAGACCTAATTTTTACAATTATTTTTGTTGATGGTGTTAAAAAGCTCTTTACAATTATTAATTTACGGTAGTATTGCAACAATAGGGCATTACACATGATTTAAAATTATTTTTCTTGTATTGTTATTATTGAAAAAAATATTTTCTTATTACTAATTCACATAATAAAATAGACAGGGCATCAGCATGCTCACCTCAGAAAAAAAGCTTACTAAAACAACAGAAGAAAACCAATAAAAGTCTTAACACAGTATTGTAATTGTCATTGCCTCTGGTTTTCAATTAAGGTAAGATATTGACTGAGTTCCAATTGTCTCCAAGAATGTGGCTATGTGGGGAAACCCCCCCACCTCCTCACTTTCTATTGAAACAATTTCTTTTACAATAACACATTGTCAACAGTTATTATTTTAGAAATAAAAAAGTAATTGTAATACAATTATTGTAAGGAAGTTGCTTATTAATAAAAAAGAAGGGTAACATATACATGTAACTATTATATTAGTGTGTTTTAGGTTTTAAATTCTGAACTTTTTTAAGAACGCCAAAATCAGCTGCCTTTACAGAAGTCTACTTATTTCTGTTTCGGCACTCAAAGTCTTAAAACCGTATTTGGATGAAACAGTATGGTAATAAATAGATCGATAAAGCTTTAACCACTAAGCCTTTCATATTTCGCTGGAACTCATGTTACACTTAGGTTAAACTGATCGAACACCTGGGGTGAACTTATTCTATTGGTATTTTTAAATTAAAAGTATTTCGTCTAGATGACTAAGCATAGCTAAATATATAACCCTGGGTATTTCCCTGAGAGGTAGTCAAGTTAGACACCATACCAAGCCTTGGTACCCCTGGGGGACAGGGAACAATAGCCAATATCAGCCGCCTCTCAGAGGGAGGCTCTTGTCGTGAGTGGGGGCGAGCTACCTTAACATAGAATATGAAAATATTTGCAGTACCCTTGACAGTTTGTATATTGTAAATATTAATGTAATTTATGCTGTAAATAGCGTTACATCTTTGGGTGAAGAATGTCTATTCAGTTCTTTACAGGTAGCAGCACCAGTCAGAAAATAATACAGTGTATATATACTGGAAGATATCAGGAACAAGTGTTAAGATTAGCCCAACAATAGTGATCAGAAATATAAGGGCTGAACCTGGTTCCAATAATCAACATTTCTGATATTCTATGGTTAGGATACTTTAGTAAATAAATATGTCTTTCCATCTCAAATTACTTTATATTAGGTTTTCAGTAGTAATGAAATGAAAGAAAAACAGAATACCTGAAAAACTTGGTAGACTGGTACACTGTCGAAAGAGGCTTATCACATCACAAAGAATTGGATAGTAAAATATTTCGAGGCCACTGGGCTCTTCTTCAGTCACTAAACAATTGGATACACAGTCACATTTGAGGAAGGTGTACGAGGTGTTGCCAACTGTAGAGCACTTAAAAACAAATGTCACTTGTGCTTCTATTATATGATAAAATGATGTAATTATGTACATGATTTTTATTTTGCTGCTTAGTTGGAGGAAAGAGAAACAGGGTTTTTCTTATATTTAGATTAGGTGGGTCTCTAGATTTTGTGATTGTGATACATTGATGTGCAATTTCCATTCTTCTAAGTTGAGAGCTATTGCATTCTAAGTTTGCAGGGAGATCTGATGACTCTAACAGTGAAACATTAATCAAAGTTCTGATTGTGGCTCGTGTTATGGGATGAAACATGTTTTTCAGGGTTATTTATCTTGCAGTCATGTCTATGTCCATTCATACGTTATGGAGGGTTTCTGTGGTTAGGCCTATATATTGAGATGGGCAGAAATTACACTGGAGTTAATAAATAATGTTACTGGAGTCACAGGTATAATGACAATTAATTTTATATTGAATGGATGTGGAAGAGCTCATAAATGTAATGGCTGGTTTATGGATAGTGCATGTTTTATAACTCTTCTTCTTGCAGGGAAAAGAAACTTGAGCTGTGTAGTGGGATCAGGTAATTTTTGGTGGACTAAAGCCTGTTTCAAATTTTTGGACTGCCTGAAAGTAACAGTAGGAGGTTTGTCCAGAAGGTCTTTTGTATGGGGTGAGGCTGTAAGAATGTTGAAGCCATCCTTAAGAATAATATTTAACTTTTGTAGGCCATAGTGGTTGGTGGGTAGGCAACAAGGGGTAGGCCGGGTGGATTTTTTTCGGACTGTTTATTAGAGGTTTGAGCCAATCTAACCTGGTTTTAACAAAGTTTTGAGGATAACCTCTTCTTTCAATAGCATTGTTTAGATGTCTGTTGTATGATTCTAAATTCTCAGGATTGGAAATTATACGTTTCGCTCTTGTTGCTAAGCTGTATGGAATGGAGTGTTTAGTATTGTTAGGGTGGCAACTGTCAAAATGTAGATACTGGAGTTGATTAGTTGGTTTAATATGAATATTACTTTGTAGAAAACCTGCCTCAAGGTGAATTTTGACATTCAGAAAAACTATTTTGCTTTGAGAAATATTTCAGGTGAAATTGAGAGTGGAAAAGTGTTGTAGGCTCTGTAAGAAATTCTCTAGATTGGCTTTGGAGTCTGTCCAGATCATGAAGATGTCATCGATGAAGCGTAACCAGTATGTAGGTTGTGATATTTGTTGTTTAAGAAAATGTTGTTCTAGCCTACCCATTGAAAATGTTTGCATAAGATGGCGCCATTTTTGTTCCTATAGCAGTGCCTTTGACTTCAAGGTAGTTCTTACCAGAGCTCTGAAAATGGTTCTTTTACTAAGATGAATTTGATTAGCTGAAGTAGAAAAGATGTGGCTGGTTTAGAGTTAGCTGGTCGTAAGTTGAGGAAATATTCTAAGGCGGCTAGGCCGTGGGCATGGGGAATATTTTTGTAAAGCGAGGTGACGTCTATTGTTACAAGGTTGGCGTCAGAAGGTAGAGGTTGAGGTATGTCATTAAGAATTTCCAGAAAATGACTAGTGTCTCGGACATGAGAGGGCAGCTGATTTACTATGAGTTGAAGTTTATCATCCACAAAGGCAGATATGCACTCGGTGGCAGAATTGTAGCTGGCCACTATAGAGGCCTACCAGGAGGTGGAAGTGTGCCTTTGTGTATCTTAGGCAGGATATAGAATTGAGGTGGATTAGGGTTCTCGTTGACTAAAAGTATTTGGGTAGATGTGTTAATTCCTGGAATCTAGCATGGCGATATAAAAATTGTTTTAATTCCTGGTTGTATTCTTCAGTGAGGTCATAATCCAGAAGTTTGTAAGTGGCAGAATCTTAGAGAAGGTGATCTATTTCTTTTATATAATCTACTTTGTTCATTATCACAGTAGTGGAACCTTTGTCAACTGGAAGAATCATAATCTCCAGATTGGACTTTGTAGACTGAATGGCTTTGTGTTTGGCTATTGAGATATTATCTGTTTTTGGTAGGCTGGAGAAAAAGTTAGGGTCAGTCACTTTTGGAGGATAAAGTTGATATAGAGTTCGATCAGGTGGTCAGGAGGTAAAGGTGGTGTGTCGAAATTGGAGGGAGGTTTGAAACATGTCAATGAACTGTCAGAAGTATTTGTAGTTGTCTCTGAACTGGACTTTCCTTGAAAGAAGTGCTTTTGTCTCAAGTTTTGGCCAAATGACACTATGTCGGAGGCAAGGGCAAATTGGTCAATATGTGAAGTAGGAGTAAGGCTTAGGTCTTTGGATAGTACTGATTTTTCATCTGGAGGTGATTTTTTTATATTAGGTTTTGTTATTTATATAAAACTATTTATGCATAATGTTACATCATGATATCAAAACAGAGTAGATTGAATTAGATTTTTTTTAACCGTCCATTGGCTTTTGAATGTTTTTTCTTAATGCCCAGCTATTGTTTTAATAACGGAAATCAAAAGGTATTAATTTAAAATGGTGTATATATTAATAATTGAATTGTAGTATATGATCAAAAATCAAATAAAACATTAGACATAGCAATACTAACTAACACAAATTAGATGATTAAATACAGTCACCAAATTGGCATGTCATAGTATTTTTAAAGTTATAGGATGGGGTAGAGATTCGCTGCCTCATATGTTCTTAAAAATATATAAATATAAGATTCTCTAGTTCCCAATTGAAACTACGTAATCTGTTTTTAAGGTTATTTTTTATTTTTCAAATTTTAATTCTACTCAGCTGTCAGGTGTGAATTAAGTTTCCACAGCACCTTGGAATGAAATTTAGTAATATTACCAACAATCAATTTGGAATGAAAGGGATTTTAAATTAGACAATGGGGGGAGAAAGAAACACCCTTGTGATGAATGTGTATGTTGCAGTTTAGCTCTGCTTTGGTACCATACAATAGTGCGGCCGTTCTTTGCACTTGATGGGCCCAATGTGGAGGCAGGAGTGGATACAGCAGCACAGCTGATACAGGACTGTCAGCCTGAGTTCAGTAACTCTGCCCTTTTCCTGTTTTTCACCGGCCGGATACACAGGCTCAAGGTACATCACCTCTTTAGGTGTCTGAGTGGTTGGGAGGGTTAATGTATCAATCCCATTGGTCCTTGTTTCTTTATTGGTACTAGGCAATATTTTTTCATTTATTTAATAATTTCATTTACATAATTATTTAATTAAATTACTTTCCTTTTGCAGAACATTATAATACTAGAATCCCTGTATATGAGGGATGTGCCAAACCGCCGTTGAAAGAAGCTGCTTAGCTGAAAGCAGTTGGCATCACTAAGCTGCTTAATTAAGCTGCTTATAAGAAGGTTAGCTCAGCTACAGCAGACATATTGGCACATTGTTTCTGTATACCATTGTTGATTGAAAATTGCTTAGCCAGGTTTAAACTTGATTTTAATTATATTATAAGATCAAAGAAATTAGTTACATATACATATCAAACAGTTACAGTAAGTCTACAAAGACCAGGCTATCAATTTCTTGGAGATAGTTTAATCAAATGTGTCTCCACAATTTATATCAGGAGGGGAGGAACTGTGCTCTCAATATCACATAAGCTACGTCCTCCCGGTGCCTTTGTGCAAGTACGCTTACTGAATATGTTCCAGCAAAATGGCTTTCTTGACTTATTTCCTCTAACTCCTTTGTGAGCATAGGGTGTCCAGAAGAACTGTCCACCCGTCCCTGTCTCCAGCAAGTGCCTTCACTTCTCCCAAGTCTAGATAGCCTCCCTTGCCTCTTTAACAATAGTTCTCTCCCAGGTTTATCAGGTTCGACTGATTTTCTAGCTCTTCGCGGTTTTCAATCAAGGGTTTCCTTGTCACTGGTTCCATTTAACTTCCTTAGCATATGCCCTAACCACCTCACTTTCTTTCCCAAATCTGCAGCTCTCAATTTGAACTTGGCTTGTTTCTCTCTGTAGATCTTCATTTGTAATGATATTAGGCCAATTGATGTTAATAATAGGCAAAAAGGCACCTTTTATAAATACTTGCAGCTTAGAGGTAATGGAATTTGTAACGCTCCATAATAGACTTAACATTTGTGAAATGAAATAAAAAATGCTTTTATTTATGTGGCGAAGTTAGGACTATGGAGTCCTCTCTACCACTTAACCACAATGTTAAGTGGTTAGAGCAGCCTATTTGTGTTGAAGATGTGAACCTTTTTTTTCTTTGGGGTGTTTTGGTTGAGTATTGCTGTATAAAGGTGATATTTGCTTTTTTAACGTGAGTCTTTACATCATCTTCAGCTCTCCCATTTTGTTGAAACAACACATCCCAAGAATGAAAAAATATTGACTTTCTCTACCTCCTCCCTAGCAAGATTATATTAAAATTCACTGTAAATTATAAATAACTACAGTAGAACCGCGATTATCTGAAACATTGGGCCTGGATCCGTTTCCGATTATGGACATTTCTGATAATTACATGTTACGTTATTTGAGTAATGGTGAACAATTAATGTGACCAAAAAGTGTTGATAAATTTCACAAAGGACATTTTAATTAAATTAAATTTAAATGGAATTTCCGGTAAGTATTAATGTAATTTTATTTTAAAATTACGTAGTGTATTGCAGTACAGCATATTTTTTTAAAATCACTCATATTTTATTTTCGTTCAAAAGTCATCAAAACTATTTTGTCTTTGATATAAACCACTGTAATAGTGGACAATTATTTTATGTATTGTACAGTAAAATCAGCAAGCTAATAAAAACATAACACTGTATAAGATCATGAAATTAAACCTTGATCAAAGCTGCCCAAATAAAAAATCAAGAATAAATCAAAAACCTGCTATGAAAGTCAAATACAGCGCAGAAGCAAAGATACTCAAAGATGACTTCCTTTGGGCTGTTTAAAAATATGAAATGAGTGGAAGTGATGTTGATAGACATGAAATGAACTGTAAGAAAAAAATACTATGATCTAGAACTTAGAAAATTGAAACGCAATTCAACAGCAGAACACATAAGAAAATCTAATAATAAATCAAAAGCCTTATGAAATATAATTAACTCAGAAAAGCAAGCTAAAACCCCCCACAACACTTGTAATCAGCTGGAAATAAATGTTAAAGTTGAAAACAATCCCAACTTTTTTATTCTTACAACTCTAACAAGCACAAAAAAATACTTCTCGGAAATAGCAGACAACACATTAAAAAAAAAAAAATCTACAATGTATTACACCTTATATAGAGAATTTGTTGAATATACAACAAGTCAAAACCATGAAGTTCTCCCCAACCAATACAAAAGAAGTAATAGAAATAATAAGATATCTCAAATCAACACTCTCAAGTGGCTTAGATGAAGTCCTATCCAAGGCTGTTAGCTACTGTGTTGGACAACTTGCTGCTCCTCTTGTTTGTGTGATTAACAAGTCTTTAGAGCAAGGATACTTACCTTCTTTATTAAAAACAGCAAAAATCTACCCAAAACACAAGAAAGGATCTCACACTAAAGTAGAAAAGTACTGGCCCATGTCCTTAGTATCCACCTTTTCCAAAATAATAGAAAAATAGCACTTAAGAGGGCTCTAAACCCCCGCGCTGAGAAGCGTAAAAACTGCTTTGCGCGGTCCAAGATAATGACTTTATTTACTGTCGGAAAATTATAAATGAAGTATATATTTAAAGATAAAGACATTTTTGACTCAAATCGCTTTTTAAAATTTTCAAATTCTCCTTCATTTCAATTTTATAGGTTATTGAAGTTACCCAATATTCAAACTAGTGCCAAAATAAAACTGGAGCTGTTATTGAAATTTCAAAAAGCGATTTTAGTCAGAAATTTATCTAGTTTCAATTTAGTTTTGGTTTCAGATCAATATCTATAAAGCTTTAGCCGCAATAGGACCGCGCAAAAGCCTGCATTGTAAAAAATGCGGTGATTCGTGAGATCCAAGTGGCGAAACCCTGAACTTCTTAGTCGCGGATGGATTTTACTACTTCATTCATAAAAACCTTTCTTCATTTAACTTAACATCGATGGATACAATGTAGGCCTACGACGACTGATATCAGTATTATTTTACAGACTGATTTACTCACTTAGAGTTAGTCTATTTACTTTTGTATGGCTTATTTCGTTTAAATTAAAATGTGTGTTCCCATATGGTTCCTGATATAATCTAACCACAAAGTAAAGCATAACACGTTTATTCGTAATGACAGTGCACAATATTGATTATGTCATGACAAATACTGTAATAATCATTTATATACAACATGTCTATGAAATAAATCATAAAAAATACATTAACGAATGCGTACGATAAAAATGTTAATTCAATGATTCCTGCTTGATCAAAGCAATAAGTAATTCTAAGTCACTGTCTCTATTGAGCTTTATTTTATTTTTAAAATAAAAATACAGTAAGGTTAACTGGTAACTATTAATTTTTTATAGTTCATTAATGTTGAGGTAGAAAAAATGCTATTTGTAATTTTATAAGAAGGTAACTTCTAAGCAAATATTTTTCCTAAACGGTAACACGGACAGAAAAATATGACAGACGGGACGGGGTGGGGTGGAGCGGCAATCCTTTTGAGAACTTTCAAGTCATGGGGCAAGGTAGTGTTTGGGAACCTCGTACCACTCCCGGTGTATTCCGTTGAACAGCCAATGAGAAGACTTAGGACGGTAAAACTTGACATAAGTGATATTTAAACTTTGTGCAATGTGAAGAAAAATAATAAAATACAAATTTGAAAAATGTTTCTTAATTAGCACAGTACGTGTTGGTAGATGAATTTAATACAATATTAATATAAACTGAATAAATATAATGGTGACCGATTAAGGTAAACTTGGTTTACCGAAATCGATCACCTTAACATTCATAGCCTAAATATTGCACTTATTTTTTATAAATACAGTATAAGTATTATACTGTATGACATTTGCATTGTGTGACGTTCACTTGTGTATTGAAATAAAATTGTTAAACTATTATTAAATTGCTCAAATAAGATGTTCTGCTCGGATTGGTTTTGTTTTAATTTAATGCATTTTCAATTACTTAAGTATCCACTGACCTAATTGGGTAGCTCGTGATCAACTTGTGGCAGGCACACTGATCATCTTGGGTAGTCATCGTGATGGACTTGGCTAGCACTCGTGATCAACGTGGCTAAAACTCATGATCAGCTAGGGTAATACCTGTGATCAACTTGGGCAGCCTCCGTAATGGGCTTGGCTAGCACCCGTGATCAATATGGCTAACACTAATGATCAACTCGAGTAGTACCCGTAATAAACATGGCCATCCACCGTCATGGACTTGGCTAGTACTCGTGGCTAGTCAATAATGGGTGACTACTCAAGTCAAGTAGATCACAGGCGCTAACCAACGTAATCACTGGTGGCTATCTAAATTGACTGTGTTCTACCTAAGATTATTACAGGTCCTACCTACTAAGTTGACCACAGACTCTACTCAAGGTAATCACGGGTGGCTTCTCAAGTTGACCACGGGTCCTAGGCAGAGTAATCACTGATACTATCCGAGTTGAGCTACCAAGATAATCACACTTATTACATTCAAGTTGACCACTGGTGCTGCTCAAAGTAATGACTGATAATGCCCAAGGTAACTACAGATACTACCCAAGTTAATTAGGCGTGGTTACTCAAATTAATTACGATTTCTCCCCTAGTGGCTACTCAAGATGACAACCAGTGCTACCCAATGTAATAAGGGGTGGCTACTCAAGTTGACCATGGGTCCTACCCAAATTATTTACAGGTACTACCCAAGTTGACCACCTGTGCTACTTAAAGTAATCATAGGTACTACCAATGTTAACCACGGGTGCTACACAAGGTTATCATGAGTGGCTACTTAAGTTTATCATGGATGCTAACCAAGGTAATCAGGGATGGCTACTCACGTTGACCACGGGTCTTACCTAAGGTAATCACAGGCACTAACTAAGTTCACCACCATAATTATGGGTGGCTACCCAAATTGACTGCGTGTTGTATTGACCCAAAAAATCTTTGTTGTAACAAAATGTCCACTTTTTGAAACCAAATTATCCCCGTAGTGTTATTTTCATGTATTGTTGTAATTCATTCAGCATACTTCAGAAGCAAATAAAATAGTAGCCACATTTCAATTATTTTTTAATGTTTGGAAATAAGTGTGTTATGTTGTAACTGCCATAAAACTGTGATAGTTTATGTTAAATAATTTTTTATTTTATTAAAAATAATTAATAAACCGTACAAAACTATAAAACGTAAAATAAATAGACAGTTGGTATTTTTTACCATTACTTTTTAACCTGATTTATTTAGTTTTCAGTAAAGCGTAACCTTTAATGCTTTAAGCGTATGTTGAGAATTGTTGTGGCGTTCATTTAATATTGTTTTGTTTTAATCTTCAAACGAACATAAAAAGATACGAAATAGAAATTTATTTGCAAATTAATGCCTTTTATTAAATATTTAACCACATAAAAACCAATATTTAGATCACAATCAAACAGCTTTAAGCAATATTTACAAAAACCATGCTTTGTAACGTAATTTACTTAGGTTTTTGTAAAGCGTATCTTTATGTTTATAAATCAAACTCTTCAATTGTAGAATATAAGTATGATAAGCCTATGCCTAACTATGTTAAATTTTAACCGTTTTGAGAGTAACAAGATTTGAACAAGAATTATGATTTTGGAAAACGTTTCAAGTAGAAATTCAATATTTTAGTAGATCCCTCAATTTGATCAGTGAATAACTTGATTTCGCTGTAAAAAGTCTACTGTTCTAAAACAAATATTACTATTTTTTATAAAAACAAAATGACATAAAAAAATGTTAAGAAATAAAATACAGCAGCAAAACCGGTACTGACTGGAAAATTGACAATAGTTGAAAAGAATTGGCCTCTCGGCTCAACATACATTCAGACAGAGAAGATCGAGCGTAGCCACCTGAGGAGACGGCAGACGGGAGGAAGGGGTAATTGGGGTTTCCGGTTGAAAATACTACGAAAATACTATACAGGAAACGATTCTTGGGACTATATTGCACTCCCTCCGGCGGATTAAACATCCTCCATCTAAAATAACTGGACGTAGTTCCAACTTCTATCGCTAGTGTCGCATGACTTCTATATTTTCTTTCCCTTTAGAGCCCTCTTAAAAAAAGAATGATAGAACATCTTCAAAAGCATGAAATTTTAACCAAACACCAGCATGGGTTCTTGAAAGGCAGGTCAACAACTACAGCTCTCATCAGTTTGGTAGAGTCCATTACAGATCAATTGGAAAGTAATAAACTAGTAGCAGCTATTATGGTTGACTACAGTAAAGCGTTTGTCTGGGGCACGATCTTATTCTTACTAAGCTAACAAATCTAGGCATTAAAGGTAAATCTTAGATTGGGTAGCAAGCTATCTCAAAGGACGCCAGCAAGTTGTACAAATACAAACTGTAAATACTGGGAAGGGAATTGCCTACACATCAAAGTCTCAGCCTACAACCAGAGGTGTACCACAAGGCTCGGTATTAGGCCCCTTTCTGTTTACGCTGTTTACAAATGACTTCCCAACCTATATAAACAAACCGCAAGTAGAAACTTTTGTTTGCAGGTGACACAACACTTCTCCTCAATTCAACCTCCACCCAAAATCTTCACTCAGAAGTTATGTCTACTACAGACAAAGACTCTCCAATATTGCCTCGAAAAATATCTTTCTCTAAATCCAGGAAAAACAACCTGCATTAACTTTAGTAGAAGACAGGACTCGGTACTAGATATTCGTGGCCTCCTAACAGAAGAGGAATCAAAACTACTTGGAATTACAATAGATGCCAACCTCTCTTGGACTCCCCATATTAACATCTAAAGTAAAAAGCTAGGTTCAGGCATCTTTGTTGTCCGCAGAATGATGTGGGTGGGAGGATTGGAGATTGCTAAAGCAGCCTACTTTGCTCTCATGGAATCACACATCAGATATAGCTTGGCCATTAGGGGGGGGGGGAAGATTTAAACAAAACCTCAATAAAATTCTCATTTTACAAAAGAAGGCAATTAGAACACTGGCTGATCTTGAACCACTAGAGAGTTGCAAAAACGCTTTCAAATCATTAGGAATCCTGACGGTAGTCTGTTTATATATTCACATTCTGATCACTCACACTTACCAGCAAGATTTTCCCCGAGAGGATAATTACCATCAATACAATACAAGACGAGCAAAGGACTACACACTTCCACCTCATCACGTAACACAGTACAGCAGAAAACCGTCATTTATGGGGCGTAAACTGTATAACTCACTGTCTGAAAATCTGAAGAACGTGGATCCTCAAGACTTCAAGAGAAAATTGCAGAAATGGCTGATGAAACGACCCCTCTACACACTAGAAGAATACTTCACTATAAAGCACAATCAAGATATACATACATTAAATATTAATGTATTAAGCAAGAAACACATGTTTATATTTAAATTTATGTGTAACTTATATTTTTGACACTATTCCTTATCTTGATGGTAATGTAAATAAAGAGCTTTTGATTTTGACTTTTGATAATAACAACAAGAGTGAATACATGACGGTCTCAACAACACAAAAGAGCATGGCACTTGCACTTGTGAATGAAAACAAGTTTGCAGCTAAGCCCAACAGGCTAGGTCACCGATATTCACAAGGTTGCCATAATGAGGTTGAGGGTTAGGCCTAGACCTACAAATTAGTTAAATTTTAATTATTTCTCTTTTTATTATTTAGTTTTGGATAACCCGGGTTTCAGATAATCAGGGTTCTGATAATCAGGGTTTTACTGTACTTCTATTTGCAATTAATACAAATCACCAACAAGGGAATTCAGTGAACAAAATCATAACTTTTGACAGCTAAATATTTTATTGCAAACAATACAGTTGTTTATAACATATACAATTTTAGTAATTGAAATTGGTATTTTCAGAGCAATGTTCCAGCTGCTCTGGATGCCTACCTTTTGGCTGTAGAGAGGTCTCCTCAAAGGGAAATACAACTATTATGTCTGCATGAGGTAAGACTGTTGTTCTAGAATAGACTAATTGTTTATAAAAACTAATTTACGAGGTATGTTTTTAAAGTAAGTATCATTTTGGAATGAAACATAAACCACTTGACTTTTTAGCAATAAAATTATTGTAATATGAAAGCCTGTGCCTTAAACTAATTTTAAACATAATTACCATCAATATTGAGTATTAAGGCACTTCATGCAATGCACTTTGAAAACCATTGAGAAGAAATCTTACGCCTGGCTAGACAACCACTGCAGCATAGTCGTTTTGACATTGTCAGTGTTGTTGACCTCCCAGATTCTTCCCAAGCCACACAAGTCTCGTCGCCAGTGACAATTTGGATTTACAAATTGTCACCATCTCGATTCTAACACTATAGAAAGTGAGAGAATTGGTTCAATGTTTGTTTTTGTGATTCTCTGTCAGCATTTCCAAAATCCACGGGGAGCATAACTGAAATGATAAAGCGTTTGTTCCCTCAGACTGTGGCCAGGGAGTCAGCGAGGCCTGGAATCAAATCCCAGTCGAGGCGCAAAAAGGTGACTGGTGCAAATGCATTAGAACCGTCCTTCCATGGGTACAGGTCTACAAGGCCGACGAGCCTCAGGCTTGTACGTTAGAGATCGGTGCGGCGACATGACAGAATATCGGTAGGATGCTTCTAATGTAATGTTGACTGTGTTGTCAACAGCACCAGTCACCACTACAGTTTTACTCATTTTTAGCTTGTTACTCAAGTACTTGCCCTTACAATATTTTATTTTTAATTAATTACATTGCCAATAGGTTAAAAGTCCAATTTAATGGATCATAAGCTGATATTGTGACATTTAAAATAGTCTTTAAAAATCAATTTTTTTACAATCAATTATCTTATGGTCAATGGATATTTTATAATCAGTAGTCTAATGAGAACAAGTCTTTACTTTTTAAGTAACACTTCAAATGTTTTGATACAAACATTATTAAAGACTGGATCGTTGAAATAGAAACCCATGTTTTTGGCATTTTTCGAGGAGTGAAACAGCCCCTTAAGTTAATCGTCCTTCTAAGTACTACAGAAATGACATTTCAGTGTTTAAAGTGCTTTTCAGTTGGCAACACCTCATTCAACTACCTCAAATGTGACTGAGTATCCAGTTGTTTAGTGACAGAGGAAAGGGCCAGTGGCTCTGAAATATTTCACTAGCTACATCTGTTTATTTTTTAATTATTATTTATTTATTATTATTATTTTTTTTTTTTTTTTGTAACTACAGTTTACCAGATTTACTGCTTTCCTTATATTTCATTTAGTGAGTAGGTTCAGTTCATGTCGTTAAAAGCAGATCAGCTGGTGTCACTGTTAAAGAAGTTAGCGCAGCAAGTGTTTTCAGATTACATAAGCAACTGAGCAGGTCAAATTTTCCCTGGCCACAATTATACAGCCATTTACCGTTCTACTTAGTCTTGTAGTCACATGATCAAGTTTCATCTAAACTACTTATTGTTTGTAATATTTAGTATATTGGAGAGATAAGACATTGGCAAACTTACCTTAGAAGACAAGTCCACCAAAACACAGTAGTAGTAAACAAATACAAAAGAATCACATGTGTACAAGTGTTTTTCTTCAGGTGAGCAGAGAGAGAGAGACTGACTTAATTTAGAGTAGCGCTTTAACCTAAGCTAAAAATTGTTTGTAATAAGTCACTGAAATTTTTTTTTTAAACTTATTTCCCAGGTAAATAGTAAAATACTGTTTATAGTAAGATATATATTAACTTCATGTTCAAACATCTATCATCCATCTATCATCATAACTATATGATCCAAACAATGGATTACATAGTTACAGAGTGTTCTTGCGCTGTTTTATGGAGGGATTAGCTAGCATAAATATAATCAGTGAGGTAGGTCGTAAATGGCTTGATGGACTGGATTTAGCTTTGTGACAGGAGATCATTTGCTATTTATTTATAATATAGTGTAATGACTTTTTGTCCAACTATAAAACTAAGCTTATACAAAATTTAAAAAATAAAATAATAATGGTAGCTGACAAAAAAACCATACAACATATATATATATATATATATATATATATATATTCAAACAACTCGGGATTACATTTATCACTTTTGTCGCCCCGTTACTCATCCTACATAATTTTTCCCCTTAAAGGTACGTTTTTACTGGAGCATCTGTAGCGATAATCGCCTAGCAATGATCGCAAGCGGATTGCTTTTACTGAAACGATGGTTAGTGAGTTATTTTCCGTTTTCTACTGAACAAGTGGTTTTCTCACAGCAATGGGTAAAAGAAAACATTTATTGTTAAATATCTGCTAGCAGAAGAGATCGACGACGAAGAAATGTTAAGTGCTCCGAGATTAGAAATACCTGCAATATTTAAAAGAAGACAAGAAAAAGGGTACTTAAAACTTTAATAAACTACCATTTACTAGGAGACGAGGTTAAGTTTTCACAGTTTTTCCATTTAAATAAACTTAATTTTGATTTTGTGTTAAGTTTCATGAAAGAAGACATGAAGAAGTCATCTGCAAACTGTATTCCATATTCAGTAATACTTCACAAACAGCTCAAACCACATGCACTTTGCACACGCCACAATAATTGCTCAGCGTCTGCGATTATGTCTGCTCTCGGAACAGTTGCCAACAATCAACGCTAGCGGCTCCAGGCGCAGACGCTTCAGTCAAAATGGCTCCATAACAAACCACTCAAGCAGTTCACCGCGATCATCGCTCCAGTGAAAACGTACCTTAAAGTGGTTGTTATCATAAATCCCTAAGCTGATGAAGCCATTGTGGATTGTTTGTGTAATTTGAACTTGTTAAACAGTATGTAAGTTAAATGGTTGTTCTTTTCAGGTGAGTTGGTGCTACCTGATCCAGCTGGACTGGGCGAAAGCTCATCAGTCTTTCATGAGTCTTAAGAGGCGTTCTCGTTGGTCAAAAATTTTCTACACGTACTTGGCTGCCGGTCAGTATTTTACACATACATTGTTTTAATCAGTTTCCATTAGTGTACAACAATCGTGTGTCAGTGTATATTACATCCATTGTTATATATATTCTGCACTAAATGGCCAGTGCCACACATTAAAAGTAATGAAAGACAAATCATGCTTACAAAATGTAAAGTATAGAGAAGTCTGTCAATAAATAGGGGATTGTAGCAAAACCCACAATTGCACGAGTTCTGAGATACAGCTAGGCTTGCATACACTTTATTTGTATGGTAAATTTAACCATTAGTATTTGGAGTAGTGAATTGTTGGGGGAAGTTATTAGTCCTAACTTAGCCTCTTTTTATCCTTCCCAATCTGTTTGCTACTTTTAAGCTCATTGGTTATCACCTACATGTAATTTACATGAGTCTAGGTTTAAACATTAAAACATTATTCCTTTCTTTTGAATATATTATGATGCAAACCCCCATCAGTGCCACCTCATTTTAAAGGTCTTTATAAAAGAAGAACAATGCCATAAACTAGAAGTCTATATCTCAATTCAGTAAAAAACTACAACCTGTCAAAATTTAAACTAAAAATGACATTTAAAATCAATAAAAAAAACTCATTTAGAATTAAAGCAGGAATAGGTTTTAAAAAGGTCGAGATAAGATTTTAACATTAATCGTTCGTAATGAGCTTATAAAACACATTGTTGTTGCTAGGTTATCGTTGTTGTTTTACTGTTTATTCATAATATTTTTATTTTACGACGATGATTCCTGTCGAATAAAAGAGCGTTGCAAGTAGGCTATTAGATTTTGTCTGTTTATATTTTTAGCTGATAACATGTTTTGAATTATTGAAAAAAGCTTTACTTACAAATTTGGTCTAAATTATGTACATTTTGACTGTTGCTAAGCAATAAAATAAAATTTACGGAGCAATTGTTTACTAGTTGCAGTGAAAATATTTTTTTTGGTAAAAATGTTGTTTTTCAAAAAAATTCGGTTTTAGAATTATATATTTTTTTTATGTATAATTTAGTCCAAAATATTTGAAAATGAATTTTTTTTGTTTGTAAGGATACAAACAACAAAAAACAAACATCAAATACTATTCTTCCTATTTAAAATTTTTCAAAAATTCTTCTTGAATCCGTTTTTTTTGTTAGAAATTCAATTTGTTTAATTATTTTAGATTACGAAAAAGTACGAACAGATGAGTCAACAAAATCATTGTTGTTTTTAGCGTAACTTTTCAATAAACCTTCAACAGGCCGTAGTTTTGTACTGAATTGAGAGAGAGAGAGAGAGAGATCTAGTTTGCGGCATTGTTCCTCTTTTATAAAGACCTTCAAAATGATGTGTCACTGATGGGGGTTTGCATTTGAAATTGTTGACTTAACCCCTAAACCCCATTTTTGGCTGAGGAGTTAAGTTCTATATAGCACAAAAATCATCATTAGTCATTACATAACTTATCTCCCAAAGGATATTGGTTTGTTTAATTCCGTTCAAAAGTTACAGTGGGGGGAGGTACTTTTGGGACACCCTGTATACTACTTAATATAAAAGCTTACATGGTTTTATCTGATTTTAAAAAAGTTAATCTAAAATAATTTTGTAGAAATATTTTGTAGCCTTAAAGTTACTTTTAAAATTAATTATATTCTTTATGAGAAAAAAAAACATTAAAGTTGGTTACTTAATAAATTTTATTTTTATATAGTTTTTTGCAGTATGGTTCATTAAAGAGGCAAATAAAGAGTATTATTATTATTATTATTATTATTGTGATAGTAAACCATATGTACAGTGAGGTCTCGCTAATTCGAATCTCGGTAATCTGAAAGTCCGCTTAATCCAAAACTGAAATTGGCAGATTTATTAGGAAATAAAAAAATGTTAGTCACTGTACAGTGAACTTTTTTATTTCCAAAAAACAAACAGGTTTCGTTGTTTTAAAGAAGAAAATCTCACTCGAGGCCATATAACTACGTATATGGCTGAATGTTGCTCTGCGTAGCATATTACAATGTCAGATGCAGCTGCGGTATCTGTGTGGGCTACCCGCTGTTCACTGATGCCATCTTCTTCTCCCTCACTCTCATCTGATATGTTTGAAGGTTGTTCTAAGACCATATAAACAATCTGAACATGAATTGTAAAACTCGTGGCTATCATCGTCAGCTCGTATCCACTCTTCCATGTCATTGGTGTTAGCTTCTTCCCAGCCAGGAATATTTTGTATGAGCTCGTACCAAACTAGTTTCTTCAGCCTCATGATTCGTTGTTTTCTTGTAAGTAAGACTTGGCCAAATATTTTTCTAGGAATTTCTTAAAGCTTACTTGTTTTTAGATTCGTAAGACTCTGCTACCCAGTAAATAATATCTTTCATATTTATCTCCATAGTTTTTCAAGGAGTGATAGAGAATCATCTTCATCCTTGCTTAGTCCTCTTATTCGCTTCTTGTATAATAATTATTTCACATGCTGCAAAACGTGCTGATCAATTGGCTGAATCAGTGGCGTCACATCATTATATGCTAAGGAAACAGCCTTTATTTCTCCATTTCGTCATCTGAAGGAGTAGGGTTCAGTTTGGTGAGCCCGCTGATTCAAAAAAAGTTTCACATCCAAAACAAATTGCTCTTAAAACCAATGCTTAAAAAGCTGTGTGTTCATATAAGCTTTTTAGAAATTTCTGTAGTATACACAGGTTGAGAATTAATATTCTTAAAAGCCCTTGGTTTGGCCAACTTTCCAATTACCGTAAGAGGCAGTTTATAGGTACTGGCGACAATGCTACGGTCACTCGTTCTTTATTGAATTTGTTGCAATTTGAAACCTGGTGAACTTAGTTCTTCTTTTTGCAGCCAGACCTTTGCTTGGCGTATCCTTAAAATTGAGTACCGTTTCATCAGCGTTATAAGTTTGCTGAGGTGATTAGTTTTCTGCAACAATCATAACAGCAAATTTGCCTATGTATTCAGATGCAGCAGCCTCATCAGATGGTAATCTTTCACCAGTCTTGTTAGCTGATGTATGCCATGACATTTCTTAAAACAATCAAGCCAGTCTGTACTAGCAATGAAAGTTTCGTTTACATTCAGTAACCTATTTAACTCTAGAGCCCATTACTTGGGTGCCCTTTTCCCTCTCTTGAGTAAACCACATTAACCAAGCTTGTCTAGTGGGGTGGTTTGGCAGTCTATCGGGATTCTACACATTTATTTGAACTTGCTGTACAAAACCATTCTATTTTTTAGTGATATTTTTCGAGTCAGAAATTGTAGAGTGTCTGACTGCTAACTCAGCTGCCAACTTAGATGCACTTTCACCTTTATCTAACCATTTTAAAACATCTATTTTTCCTTTGAGGTACACAAACTGTGTTTCCGCTGTGAGGCATTTCACTATTGTACAGTAAACAAATAAATGTACTTAAGGTTCTATTACTTCACACAACTAAAAGTAAGAGTAAAAGTAAGTCAAGTAAAAATAAGTCAACAACTAAAAGCTAAGAGAACACAGCTTTTAAACAACACAGCTAAGATAACTAAATAAACAAATAAATTATCTATTCTTTTAAAGTTTTTAGTTCTCTGCTAAGTATTATTTTAGTTTAACAAATAACATTCCAGTAATTAAGTTACAGGTTAAATTTGGGGCGCTAGGCCTAGGATTTCAGTAGTAATGAAAGGAAAGCATCATACCTGCCATATTTGGAGGCCAGTGGCACCAAAATACTTCACTATTCCATTCTTTGTTATGCGATTTTGTCTATCTACAGTATACCAGTCTACCAAGTTTATCAGGTATGCTACTTTCCTTTCCTTTCAGTAATTAAGTTAGTAAGAGATATGGAATATCAGCAAACTTCCATATCCAATAAAACAACACAGTCCATAAAACAATAAAACAACACAGCAAAATGAAATTAAATATTCAAGTCACTGTTGTTAACTGAAATTAGTCCAAATTTCAACTATAATTTTTTTTAAATCTTCTAATTTTAGGAATGTTGTGGTTTTAATTTTAATGGATTTATCTTTTCTGTTAAGTAAGTACTTCAATCGATTATTGAAGTTTAATTAGTGTTCAAACATTCTCTTTACATCTCAACGTACTATCATGTTTGCATTAATACATGTAAGTTTAAGAGAGGACTTATGTTGGATATGTACAGTATGTGCAGGAGCCAATGACAAACTCTCAGAAGCAGCCAAGTTGTCGCAGGAGATTTCCGAGTGGCTGGCCAGCTCTAACAGAGCCCCTGGGGCCCAGTCTGCCCAAACGCAGCTGGAGGACTTTGTGAGCCGGCGAGCAGCAATGCTCTATCCCGCACCTTCCACTCCCCATTACTGCCGTTTGTTGGCTTATGAGATGTTGTTCCTGTGGAACGCATTGCCATCCGCCCAGTACAACTCCATCATCACCAAAGGTTAGTTGTTTAAATTTATTTTAAAAAATATTGTAAGTAGTCTAAGGCATCAGGACTTTGAACATGAGTTAGAGATTGCTAATAAGAATGCCAAACTGCCGCCATTTTGTAACGGATAAAGCTTTTAGTAGTAGGTGTTTGTGTACACTAATAATGTGTGAAATTTTATAGATTCATCTGATATGGTTAAAATAGCATTAAACCATTCTTGAACTTCAATTCAATTCAATTCAAAACATCTTTATTTGTATTTGCACAAAATAGCACAATTAAATAGCGTCATATTTACAATCTAAAAAGATATTATAAAATGATTATATTAAGACATATATATAAATCTAATTTCATGTTTATTAAGTAACTTAAACTATATTCCAAAATAAATAAAAATATTACATTAAATTTTAAAAAATAATCTAAACAAACAAGTTGAAATTTACGAGATTCTACCACTTTTACATTTAGTGCCTTCACAATAACCATCTCTTGACAACATTACTCCCCCTGACACACACCAATTATTAATTTACATTCTATTACTATATGCCCAGTCTATTCGGATTATATTACAATATATCAATAATGTTTATTTCAAAATGAAATTAAAGTTTTCTAATAATATTTTAATGGTGATAATTATTTTTTTTTTATGTGAAAGTGAGGCGATTGTGAACCATCACACCAACCTTTGTTGGGGATCCAAATCCTCAAATGAATAAAGTGGAACACTTACCAAATATTTCTTAAGTCGTAATGTAAATTTTGAAAAAGGTTGTGTACTTAATATTTCTTTTGGTATGTGTTTCATAAAATTTTGACCCATGTAGCTAGGTTTCTTTTTGAAAAATTCTAATCGATGTTGTTCAGTTCTGTAGTGATTTCTAGTATTGTAAGGATGAATGTTACTATTCTTGCCTGCCAGCTGAAGAGATTTCACATACTTGATGGTTTCAAAGACATAAAGACCAAATACTGTTAAAATTTCTAACTCATTGAAGTAATTTTTAACTGAGTCTCTTAATTTGACATTCATTAATATACGGAGGGCTTTTTTCTGTATTAATAGTATTTTATTTAAATTCTTTTTGTTAAAGTTTTTAAACTTCCTCATAAGATCAGTATTGAAAGTTATAAGCGCCGCCATCTTGTATAGGATTAACCTTTTGCGGTTTAATTTTTGGCATAATGTTCTACTAATTAAGAATTTTGGACCAGAGTAGTAGTAACATACACAAAAGCATCACATATTCACACAATTTTTCAGTGTTAGTGAACTTGACTTCTAAGGTAAGTTTTCTGATGTCCTGTCTCTCCAATATACTAATTCCCGGCTTAGTACCCTTTAACCTAACCTATAATTAAGAATTTTGAAAATTAAGGAGATTTTCCACCAACACCTTACAGGCCATCCCCCTGGGGTGGTAAAGAGCTACTGGTTGCAGCAAAAAGTTCAATTTTATGCCCTATGTCACTGTACAAAGTTTTATATTTGTATGTTTACGAGTATAGAAGATATTAGACCGTTTCAAGACTTTTCAGCAGTGTGTGTATGTGTTTGTTTTGATTCCTGGTCAGGGAAATTTATATTAAATCAGGGAAAGGTCAGGGAATTTGTTTAAGGAAACGTACTGGACACGCTGTGTAAAGTCTCATCATATTTCTATTGCTATTATTAACAATATTAAACATATTACACACTCATGTAATTGTGTTATACTTTTATATAGTATTAGCTGAGCATTGTAAACAGCCTCTCTCTGTTTGAGGCTGCTCAAATTGATAATTGGTGCTAGCAAAGTTAAATAATATGCTTACATTATTAAAATAAATGGTTCCAAAGAGTTGATACAAACTTTCCCCCATTAAACACTAAAATATCAAAAATTTGAGTTTGATTCCCAAAAATGGTCTTTTGCCATAACTCAAAAACCAATCAAGTTAGAGACATGCAGTTTTTACTAAAATATTTTAAATTGTAATTCACATCTTTCTTGAAATTTAATCAAAATCGATATAGCCGTTTTTGAGAAAATTCCATTTTTATATGTTTTTTGCCGATAAAAATAAAAAATAATAAAATTTCAAAAAAGTGAAAAAAGGTCTGGAATACACCTACATACCAAATTTCATAAAAATTGATCCATCCGCTTGGCCTCCAGCAAAGTGCACATACACACAGACAGACAAAAATGTTTAAAAAAAAAAACCACTTTTTTGAGTTAAGGGAACCCTAAATTGGGTTTTTAGACCAGATATTAAAAACTCTTTTTGGATGATCACAATACTTGCTCTATGCTAACTCATATGGGAGAAAGTAAAAAAACCTATTATGTCAAATTTGTGTTGTCCTAAGCTCTTGTTTGTATAGTGACCGTTAAAAGGGCACTGATTTGCCGGTATCTACCTTATTTTAGGTCTTTTAGAGAAAATATTTTAAATCCTTTCTTAGTAGCATCTAGTGTCTATAATGAATATTTGTTCCAAGTTGCAAGGTCCAAAGATTTATAGTTTCTGAGTAACTGTGATCGGTCAGTAGGTATGTGGACATATAAATGTGTCATGACATACGCATAAACTGATTGTTGTTGCTGGTTAACTGATGGTGTGGGTAGTGTTTGCTCAGCAGTGTAGGAGAACAGTTGTGCTGAGACTGCACAGACTGTGTCACATGTGCACAGTCTGGTTCTCAGTGTTGCCAGACGTACGATAATTATCGTATTTGTACAATAATTCTGAAGATTCTCCATGTATGATAATTCTGCTGAGTCGATAAAAATACCAATAATTTTTATTTTAATACACAGTCTGACAGGGTTATAAGAGCTTTTTACCCCTTATCACATTTAGATCAAAACATTCAAAACTTAACCTTGTTAAATTAGATCCCTTCACTGTCTACTGGTTTAACAATCGTTTTCAATATTCCATCTTATCAGTTATTGTGTCAGTCAGTGATAAGTTAATTGTTTTGTTGTACTGACGTAGTCCAAAGCACTGCTGTGCTGAGGTAGTTTTTTTATTTTACATGTTAAAATAAAATATTGACTGTTTTTATGAAATAAATACTTGAATGTGTTAATATTTTTGAATAGAAAGACATAAATAAATGAACACCGATTATTGATATTAATAAATTGGCTAAACATTTTTAATTTACCTTTCTGAGAAGTATACAATAGTTTTATGTTTTACTCCATAATTTTAACCTTTAACCCCAATAATTTTATGTTTGAAGTAAACATTGATCACTAGTCAGGTGCTGCAGTATTTGATATGTGTTGGTGGTTCTTTCATATAACTTTTTGTGAAAGTGTTTTTATCAAAAAATGTATTTATATGTATATATTGATCCGTTTTATTTTTAGTTAATCCTTTGGAGTCTGGGTGAAAAAAGTCCTTTCTGAGGAACTGTCAAACTCAGTTAGTAACCAACTACACATGTCATCTACACTCATCCTACACTCAAATAATAATTCAAATATTCCTTAAAATACGCACTGAATTGTGTCAGCGCCTCATAACTGAGAATCTGAGGATAAGCCTCAATTAATAAAACTTAATGCAACCAACTTAACTATGATTTCCAACTGCAATATAAGTCTGCAATGAAACGTTAAGTGTAACAATTTAAACAAAATCTTAACTGGAAATCTCAGATGGACAGTTTACAAAAACAACTCTTTTCTTATATGTTTTTCTTCTGAGTAATAAAAATTACAACAGACTTAAAAACTCAACATTTAGTTTATAATGTGTATCATCTTTAATGGTGACATACGTTATTTTAATTTGGGACAACTCTTGCTATTTAAAAATAATTTGTAATTACTGAAAAAAGCTGTAAAAATAGTTGAAGTTTTACCTAGAACTTGTATGAAAATATTTCAAAAAAGACAAATCTTAACTTTTTATAACTATTTTTGTTTTCAGACTTATTTATGATTCAAAGAGATCTTTTCCAAATGTTATGATACAACCAACCATAGTTACTGCAAAAAGAACAAGATAATAATATAATTATAGCTATGCAAAATATAATTATGCAAAATAGTTATATAATGAGGAGTATGGAATAATTAAAATGAGATTTTGGAGTAATTAGATGAGATTTTGTTACTAATCAATGTAACACAGTTAATACATTAGAATAACAGTGTAAGTAAAAAGCGTTCTTCAAATATTTATGTAATGGATCGATGAAAATGAAAAATCTCAAAATCGGATTTATATTTTGTATGGGATAGTAAAACGCTGTCAGCTTGGTTTGCAAAAGAATCGTAACAACTGGCGAAACAACATTTTACTAAGGATGTAACGAACATTGGTATTGACCCACCCGCCCGCCCTTACACGAACATTGATTTTGACCCACTTGCCCACTCATACACGTACAGTGGTTTTTACAATGGTTATTACTAAACCATTAGGTAATAAATTCAATTTTACTATTCATCCCCCCAATGTGCAGGACCAAATACTTTCAATAAACTTCCACGAAATATACTTTTAAAAAAATGTAGAATACAGCTGAGAGCCTAGTTTTATTCAATAGCAGGTGTATTTTAATTACACTGTGAAATAAATCAATATTGATAATTATCCTTAGTTTATAATATATCTTTTAGCATTTTATATTCTGAAGCATTTATACTTTGTTAACTGACAGCTGTCCAATCGTGTATGTATTATGTAATGAGGAGAAGTAAATAAATAAAAATAAACAATGAAAAAAGTCTAATAATTTGTATCAGACATTATTAATTATATAAAAAGGCATACTTAATATAATAGAATAATTTATTAAGTCTTAACAAATTCAGATACATTTTTATTTCATTCTTCACTAAAGTGCACATGTAGCCAAGCCAGTTCTAAGAAGCCCCCATCTGCTTGGCAGACTTAGTCAGTGCTGATGCAGCCATCTGTTATCTGCCAGGTTTACCATGGTCGGTCTTCTCTCCTCTGTTGCCTCAGTTACTGGCAACATGTGGTCGGCTTTACAGAACACAGTCTTTGATGTCGTTCGTGATGTTAAGAGCGACGTCAGGCTCAGTTCGCTTTTTATGTTTCAACGGTTTACCACTTCTCTGGTTTTTGCGGTGTCAAGCATGATTCCCATGTGGATGGGTCCCCAAATCGAATGTCTCATGTCTCCATCTGGCCACCGGCAAGTGTATTCAGCGGGGCATGTCGCTGCTGTCCACAGTTATTGTCTCATCGAAGGGATATTCACTGTCTCAGAGACAAAAGTGAAGTCCCACACATACTACATCTGGATTCCATATGTATTGGTCGTATGCTTCCTGTCTTGCCACATAGCGTATGTGCTGTACCAACACATCTTTGGTGGCAGTATTCTCAATACACTATTGGATACTATGAAGATAGTTTCAAAGAACAAAGTGTATCTCAATGTGCTACTTACTCGGGCAAGGATAAGAACTGACTCGTCTCTCTGGTTTCCCAGCTTTCTCATCTATGAAATTATTTCTTCTTTGACACCCGTTCTTCAGTTTTGCTGTTTAAATATTCTCTTGGATGGTAAATTTTTATTTATCGGTGTTCAAGATGGTGCAGTGTTTGAAGAAATTTTCCCAAAAACTGTTAAATGTACTTTTTACAAATTTGGACCTGCAGGATCACTTCAGAACCATGACACACTTTGTATTTTACCAAGTAATCTGGTAAATGAAGTTATATTTTTCTTTCTATGGTTCTGGTTACTTTTTTCAAGTCTACTATCAATTCATGGGTTATTTTGGCGACTTTTAACATTTTTTTGTTTTAGACTGTCATTTTTTAACCAGATTTTATGGTGCCAAGGAGGAGTAAGTCTAGCAAAAAAACCCATGTATTATTTACTAAAATTGTCCAAAATAATTACATTTTCTGAATGGCTATACATCTATACCATTTATGAAAACGCATCAGATTCTATGGTCGCCATATTGCTTAGAAATTGTTGCAGTGAATTGAATCTGAGAGACGACGATAATGAATGTGCAGAGAAAATTTTGCCTTTATTAGAGTCAGGAGAATTGAATGTGATAGATGACGAAATTGGATGTACTGAAGAGATTTCGCCTTTATTACAGTCACGTGAAATGTATTTGAGAGATGACAAAAATAAATGTGCGGAAGAGATTTTGCTTTTACTACAGTCAAATGAAAAGCCTCCCTCAGATAGTGATTCTGAATTTTACGAAAGCGTAGATGAAAACACAATTTCTGACCGAGATTCTTTCACGTCTGCAAAATCTCATTTCTCTTATGCCGTGAAGTAAATACATACATAATAAAGAATAAGAAGACGTTGTCAGCAAAATTTAAAAAGAACCTTAGATCACCATCATAACACGTATCTGTCAACAAACAGCATCCTTCAACAACTAGCATTAATTAATTGTATAAATTAATTTGGACGGCCTCGACTAATGAGAAAAAAACATAAGGATGGTTCAACTTGGAGTTATGGTGGAGGATATTGTTTGGTGTTTTATTGAAAAACGATTCAATGCGATAGTTTTATTGCTTTTTTAATTTAATTGGTAAGTTTAATAATATAAATAGTAATTCTTCTTATTTTAATTCATAATAACATGTTCATAACAAGTTTTAAAAGTTTATATTTCTGTGCAAAATGTATAATTAAAATCTAACATTTTTTAAGTTGTCCAGTCTGTAAATTGAAAAAATGTAAATATACAGTCAAATATGTAACTAATTAAAGGCCTCCTTTTTTTGATAAATGATCTGTACTTAAATTATAAAATGCATTTTTTCGCTCAAAATATTTATTTTGAAAGGGCAGTTGTAAGAAACTCTTCAGTAGTCGCTTAATCTAAAAGTTAGTACTTTTATTTCCTTAACTTAATCATATTATTCTAAATAAAGTCTATTGCAGTTATTTTTATTAATAACAAGTTGAATACAACTCCACAAATACAAAGAATATGCACATAAAAACTATAAAAATTCAATCAGGTTTCACATTACAATAGACTATATTTTATTCTGTACTGTAAGTAAAATCTCACATTGCTGATAAACATAAAATTCTTTTCATTTTTACACATCCATAAACAAGAAAGCCAAATACCATTGACCGACTGATCGCAGTTTCCAAAAAAACTGAAAGGCTTCAGACCAGATATATGCTTGGAAAGGATTAAAAATATTAACTTTCAAAGAAATAAAATAAGGTAGATTATAAATGAATCGATGCCAGCTAATCAGAACATTTGTCACGATACGAATAAGAGAGCTTTGTATAATTTGACAAAAGAGGTTATTTTTGATCAGTGTAATTGCAATATGAAGCAAAATTACAAAAGGGAGTAATGGGATTGACACGTTAAGCATGTAGGGGTCTCCCCAAGTGTAGGCTATATTTACAAAGCCAGTAAATAAAATCAGTAATGCATTCAAAATCATAGCAAAATAAAATTATATCACTGGAAAGGTTTTTCATAAAGAATTAATTAATTGATTGGTAGCTGAGATATTTTGTTGTAAATATAACGGAAACAAAGTATTTGTTGGAAAAACTAGTAATTACTGTTAATAATCAGATGTTATTTAAGAAGCTAAGTAAACACTGCTTTGAAAAAGTAATAAAATGTGTTTATGAGTGAAAAGAACATAAAAATATAAACACATTAAATATATTTTGTTTATTTTTTATCATATTTTAGCGTGAAATAAAATGTCCTACTCATGGATGTAACTAATTCCTTTCCTACATAAAATATTTCTCGGCAAAACTGCATATTAGATGCATGAGATGAACATTCAAATTCTGCTGCCAAAACTTTAAAAATTCATTTTTGTGCCAGTTTTTTTTTTTTTTTTGAAAAATAAGAAACTATTCTGTAAAATTTTAAATAGCATGATTTAGTTAACAATTGTTTTACATTATAGGAATAAATGATAGAAAAAAATAACTGCATTATCGACTGACTATTCTGTTGCTCATCAGATGTAAGATTAAGTATGAAACGGCACAGTAATAAAATCTTTTAAATCCAAAATAACTTCCGTTGTATGTTACAAACTATATCAAAATAAAATTAAAAAAATATCTTGTAAAGATAAAAAAGAAGGGGCCTGCGATATAGTGAGCATAGTTTTTGAGAATAAGTGGTCATTACTTTTATTGGATGTCAGTTGATGTAAAAAACTTATATATATATAAAGTTTTGTATGCTTACAAATAGATACACAGTAAATATTGTTCCTAAAAATAAACGTTATTTATTAAAATAATGCAGATTGAAAATAAATGTTCTAGAAGTTTTTGCAAATTATATTTACGTATTTGGAGTTTACTTTCTTAGTTTGTATAAACCACATAGTTTTATATTCCTAATTTATGTCTGGATGTCTAATTTACTTATTATTAGTCCTAGTAACAACTACTTTATACTTAAACTTAGTATCGTACTAAATTATTAATTTGTGCTTATGATTGTTGAACTATTTATCTAAAAAATATTACGACTATTAGATCAGTTTGACGTAATTTAGTCTTATAAGGCAAGCATTGTATTTTAACTATTTAAAAATGTTAATTGTCTTTTATGTCGTTTTAAAAGGATTTTTATTTTTACTATTATGTTTATGTGAAATTTAAGAAGTTAATTTGTAATTTTGTATCTTCAGTTCAAAATACAGCTCACACACAATCATTAATATTTAAGCTAAAATAATTATTTTATTAATTTTTTATTTGTATTAGTTGTATTGGAAATTTTTGGCTTTATATTTATTAAGTTACTTTATTTAATTTAAGATTTTACACTCTATTATTATCTTTTTAATTTTTTGTTTATTTGGTAATTCATTGCCATGTGTCATATTTAAACATTAATATGATTGTACTTGGATTTACAATAAATACAAGTTCTAAAACCCACATTGTGCATTAACTGAAAAACAAACTAAACCCTCCAACTGGTGACTGTTGATTGTCAGGAGCTCTGGATGGTCGGTTAAATTATCTTATCCATTGATGAATTTTGATAATTTGACACCTCTGAAAAAAAGTCAGAGAGTAAGAAATATAAGTTAATTATCAGTTTTTCGTCAGGATTTAGTAACTGTTGTCATCAAGGGTGTTTGAAACAAAATTATTTTGAAATTTTTTCGATTCAAAAAATCATCATCGAGATATAGCTATTATCCGACTCATGGTTGATGGCCTGCGAACAGCACATGCCCGACAGACTTTTCCCCCACCACACACTATCATATGTTCTCAGTACAGTCACTGCTAGAAGTACATATCTGTCATAACAACAATGATCCCACTTGCCACAGTGTTTACATTGGATCTTCTATTTTGTTGTTTAACACTTTGAAGCCTGGGCCCTTAATACTCCGTTTGGCATGGAATCCTGGGGGTTTTATGTTCACATTAAAAAAATTGTAAATGCCTTATAAATTTCATAAAAAGGTTATATTATATATCATTGTAAAGGGGAGAAAATTCTCTTTTTAATGATGGACAAAACTTTAGGTGTTGTAAATTTTTTATTTTTTACAGAAGCTACTAATAAGTACAAAAATATGTAAAACAAAAAATAGCTACATATAATAACATATAATAATATAAAATATAATAACATAAGCTAAATATAATATAAGCTAATTATAAATAATATAATAATATAAGCTAAATATAATAAATATAATAGCAAAATATAACAACATAAACAATCGTTATATCAGCTGTTTATCGTTATATCAGCTGTTTATCGTAACGTCAGCTGTTACGATAATTATTTATCCAAGACTAGATGTAGATAAAAAAAATTAATAGACCGATAAAATATAATAACAGATAACTAAAAGACATATTCAGATGACCTAAACCCGATTATATGCCGATAATAAAGATATAATGAATTAGATATGGGCGCCCGAGCTATTCTCGGGCGTCGGCGAGTACGCCAGTTTGCGTCGCCCGATCTATCTTCGGGCTTAGGCTTCAAAGTGTTAATCAGTTGAGTTATAATTGAGATATTCTTAATGGTTTGAATAATAGATCAAATCAAATCAAAATATCTTTATTCATAAAAGTACATACAGAGTACATTGAATAGTGTCATTTACAAGAAACTAAATATAAGGACCTACATTAGAATACATTGTTTTAGTTGCAATCTTCAAACTCATCAATTGCATACAGTGTCAAATCAATTAAAAACTGTTTTAGCACTTGAGAAAATTTGTTGTACCAGTAGAGTAATTACCAGTTTCACCAACATAATTAAATCTGTTCTAACCATAGTTAAAACATTTTACCATAATTGGTTGTGTTTTGTACGGAACTGTACCTTGCAGTTCACTGCCGCTGGAAGGAAACTGTGGTAAGAGAAGTAAACATTTTCTCCCCTCTTACGCCATTTAGTTTGAGTTTATGTATACTTAAAGTGGCTACTTTGCCTTTCTATGTACACAACTCATTAACTTACTATGAAATATTTGTTATATATTTTTTTAACTGTTACCAATTATTTTTCTATAGATGACACCTTTACGAATTTTGAGTTGTAATTTGTACTTTATCTTTGTAATGTATGCATGTTTACTTCATAATTACATGCTGTATTTATGTAACTTGTACGGTTATCTTCTATTTAATCCCTCTCAAAGTTATTAGAAGTCAAAGTTGAAGCACTTTCAACAATTTTTCCTCAAATGGAGCTATAGGCAGATTTTCCTGGCGATCCCATAGGCTTAGCTTTTCCACGAGGCCATGGTCCAGCATAAGCATCTTTTGAAATTTTTATTTATAAACCTCATTATTAGACATTGCTAGATTTTTATTATTAATGAGGAAGTCGTGTACTTTATACAGTTTGGGAGTGAGGCAGGTTTTTTTAACTCATAAAATTGTACAAAAATCTTATACATTTAGCATATTTTAGACTTTTTTGTCTTTGGAGTTTATATTCTCCGCCATAATAACGCCAAAAACAATTTCATGTTATTTCTCAATATAGACATTACATTCTAATATATTTATGCATAGGAGAGAATTTCACATGAAAATAGTTTTTATAAAAATATACAGGGTTATTCAACAGTCTGGAGAAACTTGATTACTTGTTAGTGTGTCAGTGTAGTGCAACCAGACTTATAACATGGCACAACAATGTACTTTTTTATGCCCACAAAACCCAAATTGCATCAATTAATAAATTACTTTTCTAGTTTTTTCCATACATATGCAGGCTGAATTGATCCATAATGTCTTATAGATTAAACATATTAGTACGAAAGAACTATTTGTACTAAGGCTAGGAACCAACAAATCCCTCAAATTAATTGGCTTTACCCTATTTTTTCTTTTTTATTAATACTCTCATTCCGCTATGAAATTTATGGTGTGAAATGACACCGGTGATCAGGTTTTGCCGATACAGAATAAGACAAAGAAGAAATATTTCATTTTAGCCGGTTCGAGAGTTAAAAATAGTAAGTGATTGAAAAAAAAAACATATTCAAACTATCTCTTTTTACCTGTTACACTAATTAACTTACTATTTTGGAAGTTCACTTGGCCACTGACATTCCCTTGCCAGGTCAGATGAATTTTTTCTTAACAAGATGTCCAGACTACTTGTCAGCTAGTATTATTGGCCATATGACAAACACTGGTAGTTATTTTTTTGTTGAGTTACTGAAGAGAAAGGAAGGTGCTGCATTTTATTAGGCTTTAACTAGACCAACTCAACTACAGATTTTGAAAATTGAGAGAGCTGGTGACTGACTTTGAGGCTGAGTTAAAGATAAAATCCTGGCACATACTAAAAGTTTTTATTTCTAATTTTCATCATGCATTATAATGGTTACTCTATCTGAATATGACCTCTGTACAGATCAGTAGTCGAAGGTAAATGGACAGAGTAACGTAAAAAAAAAAAAAAAAAAAAAAAAAAAAAAAAAAAAAAAACGCTCCTTTAAAAAACAAAGTAGTTTCAGTTTATGAACTTGAGCTTAAGTGTCTCCTCCTAGATGGTGTCCATTGTGTGGTCTGAGACAGCTGAAGTTGATTGTGTGTGGTCAATTTAAATATACATATTACACATAAACACCATTAATAAATATAATGTCCAAGTAATGTATAATTAAGATAAACACCAATGTAACATTTCTTTTTATTCTGTCTTTCAATTCCAGTGGTAATTTTTACTGAGTATTCTAATGTTGTGAGATAGTGGTCCAAACCCATTAAGCTAAGTTTAGTAGGACCCCCTGGGATTTGAACCTGTGACCCCACCTTCATTGAAAAAAACGTTTAAATTGTACAGTTTCTTTACAATACAAATGACAATACAACTTAATTCAATTCATTTCCATTTAAATACAATCATATAAAATTTATATATATATATATATATATATATATATATATACGGAAAAGAGACCCCACATAGGCGGAGCCTGTGTGTGGGGAATTGAGTTCATCAGTTCATCTCCAGTGCGCACTTAACAATACTTATTGCCTTGACTTCACTTAAATCTTACCATATTAACTTTAAAATTACTTATATCTACATAAAATAGCAGCAACCATACCTCTAAATAATGGAGCCACAACAAAGACAATATTGTATAGTAGGGTAATATGTGGGAAGACTTGTATCACACACGCCCAAGTACGCGCAAACAACTAATTTACTCAAAGTTATTCATAAATAAGTATATATTGGTAAAAAAATTGAAAATGAAACATACTAATAAGATCTTAGAACTTAGGCTTAAGCAGCCGGTGTCATAACTAGAATCTACATTTTCCGGTGACAACCGCGTCCAGGTACTATCTACAATATTTACAAGATATTATTCAGAGACTCAGAGAAACCACTGAGTATGCCACATCACAGTATGGGTGAAATGTCTGGTTATCTTGTAAATATTGTAGATAGTACCTTGACGCGGTTGTCACTGGAAAATGTAGATTCTAGTTATACTAATAAGATATGGAAAAGTTAAACTATCGCATTGCAACTGTGTGATTAAAATGTTTAGTATAATTTTGGCATGATTATGTTCATTCAAAATATTAATTGATAGGAATTATCCCTTCGTGTTTGGTCAAAGGGCTTCATTCTCCCTCCCGTCAGTCATCAGAATAAAAATTAACGAGTTGCAAGATAAATGTTAAAATGCCGACTAGGCCAATAAATTTCCAACAAATAATTTTAAGGCTCAATATATTAATATATTTTCTTCTAAGTTTTACTTGCCAGTTCACATGGGATAGTACATGAACATTATTCAACGAGTGGGGTACCAACCGTTAGATTAGTTGGGTATTGAACCTTGGAGCTTGCCCTCAGCAATCCGAAGACTTAGCCACAAGCTATCACGCCTGCAACCTTGCTCCATAAACTTTTTACAAATCAATTTAACTATGTTCATTTCTTTACTTTGAGTTCCACAGTTATATATAAATTCAATCACTTTCACACGTGAACATGATAAATAATGGCCGTTCAAACTTACAAAGACTATAATGAAACTTATTATTAGTATATTGGAGAGATAGGACATCAGCAAACTTACTTTAGAAGACAAGTTCGCTAACATCAGAGTAGTAGTAACATACACAAAATAAACACAATCACACACATTTTCAATGCCACTGGCACTTTCTTCTAGTGAGTAGAGAGAGAGTAAGAGAGACTGGCATGGCTTCCACCATTGCTGGGTAGGTGGCTGTGGTGGGGGTTGTACATTCATAGAGCAACACTCAGGTATTGATGCAGTTTGTTGCCTGAGTGTTGCTCTATGAATGTACAACCCCCAACACAGCCACCTACCTAGCAATAGTGTAAGCCATCTCTCTCTCTCTCTCTCTCTCTCTCTCTCTCTCTCTCTCTCTCTCTCTCTCTCTCTCTCTCTCTCTCTCTCTCTCTCTCTCTCTCTCTCTCTCTCTCTCTCTCTCTCTCTCTCTCTCTCTCTCTCTCTCTCTCTCTCTCTCTCTCTCTCTCTCTCTCTCTCTCTCTCTCTCTCTCTCTCTCTCTCTCTCTCTCTCTCTCTCTCTCTCTCTCTCTCTCTCTCTCTCTCTCTCTCTCTCTCTCTCTCTCTCTCTCTCTCTCTCTCTCTCTCTCTCTCTCTCTCTCTCTCTCTCTCTCTCTCTCTCTCTCTCTCTCTCTCTCTCTCTCTCTCTCTCTCTCTCTCTCTCTCTCTCTCTCTCTCTCTCTCTCTCTCTCTCTCTCTCTCTCTCTCTCTCTCTCTCTCTCTCTCTCTCTCTCTCTCTCTCTCTCTCTCTCTCTCTCTCTCTCTCTCTCTCTCTCTCTCTCTCTCTCTCTCTCTCTCTCTCTCTCTCTCTCTCTCTCTCTCTCTCTCTCTCTCTCTCTCTCTCTCTCTCTCTCTCTCTCTCTCTCTCTCTCTCTCTCTCTCTCTCTCTCTCTCTCTCTCTCTCTCTCTCTCTCTCTCTCTCTCTCTCTCTCTCTCTCTCTCTCTCTCTCTCTCTCTCTCTCTCTCTCTCTCTCTCTCTCTCTCTCTCTCTCTCTCTCTCTCTCTCTCTCTCTCTCTCTCTCTCTCTCTCCCCTCTCTCTCTCTCTCTCTCTCCCTCCCTCTCTCCCTCTCTCCCTCCCTCTCTCCCTCCCTCTCTCCCTCCCTCCCTCCCTCCCTCCCTCCCTCCCTCCCTCTCTCTCTCTCTCTCTCCCTCTCTCCCTCTCTCCCTCTCTCCCTCTATCTCTCTCCCCCTCTCTCCCCCCCCCTCTCACTCTCTCTCTCTCTCTCCTCACCTGAAGAAAAAGCCAGTGGCATTGAAAATGTGTGTGAATATGTGTTTATTTTGTGTATGTTACTACTACTCTGGTGTTGGTGAACTTGTCTCCTAGGGTAATTTTGCTGATGTCCTATCTCTTCTATTTATATTATACGATGGGAAAATGCATTATGCACCATCAGGGCCCTTATTCCAGGCACCTGATGTGTGGGACTCTCACCCACCAAAAACCCATCGGTCCAGGCAGAATTCCCTCTCGGGAACACTAGCCGCATTACTTCAAGAGGGGCGGGTGGGAATTATCCTGGCCTAGTGCCCTTTAACCTAACCTAATATTAAAACTTTAAAAGTCTGAGTTCAGTGATAATTTAATGTCAGAATAAAGTGTTCTTTAAAGCCAAAGAAAGATACCAGAGGAAAGGGTAGGAGAAACAAAACTCATCTGAAATAAACAGAAAAAAACTAAGTAATCATATGAGTAATTGAATGGAAAGAATGACTACAGCAATGAGATTTCAAATTCGAATTAAAGTTATTTTCTTTGCATGATATTCAAATTGAATTATTTAAGCTAAGATACAGTTATCATAGATTAGACTTGTTACAAATATAAAACAATTCCTCGTGGAGTAACGTATTTCTAATATTTGAGTGAGATGGCAGGTTTGTTGTACACTTCACAGGCACCAAAAACAAGAGAACGACTAAACATTTGAAACTTCAAAGGTCACCTCCGTAAGTAGTGATTGCAGTGTGAAATGAAATGAAGTGAAAAGTGGCTTTATTGACAACAAAGTGTACAAATGGCGAGGTTAGGACTAGTAAGTCCTCTCTTACATTTAACCAACGAGTGTGCAGTGGGTCACTGACTAATGAAATAAAGACTTGGAAAGTAAGTAGCACTGAGGTAAGGTTATAAATTCTCCCCCACCTTAAAGACATTTTAAGGGAACGTGAACAAGTTTTGCAATGATTGCAAAATTGTTTTGAGCTGTTCAATAAATAGTCTAGAGCTAAAAAGGTTCTCCCTAACCTTAGCAATTAGAAATTGTCTTAAATTCCTCTTCATCCCATTTAATTATAGAAACTAATTTATTTCTTTTTTTAATAAAAACTGCTTGCAAGTTCACACGAGGCTGCAGGCTTGTGCGAGAACTTTATTCAATAAGTGAAATTCTTACTGTTAGCTCTATTGGGTTTCAAACCTTGGACTCTGTAGCCCCAAAGCCTTAGCCCAAGAGCCACGAGTTGGCAATTCATTTTTTATAACTATTGATTCTATTTTATAACTTAAAATAAAAGTGATGCTTATGAGTTTTTACTTTTTGTTGGACAGATTGCGAGAACGGAAGTGGTCAGGAACCTATGGTAGGTCTGCGCAGCCTACTCCTTGGCACAGTTCAACGCTGCCGAGGTCTGCATGCAGAAGCAGAGGCTAGCTTGCGTGCAGCTCTCTCTGCCCGCCAGCACTTGTCAGATACTGCTCATGACAGCCATGTTACAGCCTTCGCTCTCTATGAACTTGCTCAGCTTCTGATCCAGGAGTCAGCGAAAGAAGTGGGTATTGGCCGTCTTTAAGGTAGTTTTAAAATATTTTTATTGAGATGTAGTGAGATTTGCATGCTCCTTTACCTGCTTAGGAAGGTTAGCAATACATTAATTACACAGGTAAGTGTAAGAAGAGGTATCGCAAAATCATCAAATTATGTGTCTTCTCAAAGGGCATTTCAATATAGTTAACAAATAATTATTGTGTTATTATAGTATTTTTATAGTTAATTTTTCGTAGGAAAGTTAAAAAAATCATTTTGGAATGTTGATAATATCTCTATTTATATTTCAATGCTACTGCTTCTTCATTAAAATGTAATTTAATTGCTATATGCCTTAAAAAGTAATAACAAAATTGAACCAACATATTACTTCTTTGTTTGACCTCAAAATTATTTTAAAGTTGTTCTTATTGAATTATAATACTTTGATAATGAATTTTTATATTCCCATTAAGTGTTGTGTCATTTTTGGTTTTCAGTATCATGAAGAAGCTAAATCTCTTCTGGAGCGGGCACAGCGAGATTTTAAAGGCTACGATTTTGAAAGCAGGCTCAACGTACGTATACATGCAGCATTGCGCTCTCTAGGCCAGTGATATGAGGTCAGTGAACAAAACAAGTACTGTGTTCTATTCCTAAGTCTTTGTTTCAAGGCTCGGGCATGAAATGTAAGTATGCATTGCCTTCTTCTGCCTTAAAACGCAAACCTAGATGTTAGTTGAACAACTAAGTTAAGTTCTGGAATTGTTATGTTTGATGAATCTGTCTGAAAAATGCCTCTATACTGCAGATAAAAGTTAGTTGCTTATATAATCTGATTAGTTCCTTAAATTCAAACATTCTGACCACCTTGACAGATACTATTTTTAACAAAATCTGGAAAACATTCCAATAGATCTAGTTCTTAATTGAGGAGCAGAACGGAAGAAAATCTTGTTTATAGTCCTTCTGTAGGAATCATGACCAGCAGTTACATCCAGGAGTTACATAATCGTCATCACCAGGATAATTCAAGATTTAAATGACATTTATCTGTCAAAAATGTTACGTAAAGTATGACAATGTCAATGACTCTAACCAATGGGTATATAATGATACAATCATTAGTTAATAGTTTCTTACAAAATGACTTAAATTTGTAGATAGGTTACTCACCAAAGTGGCCTTAGACATGTTGATGTTCTCAGATGAGATAGTTCTCAGTAACCTGGTCTCATGAGACATGTATCTTGTTTGTGTAAATGACAAGTAGCATAACTTGTCACATGCATCCCAGTGAAGACCATTCCAGAAACAAGATCTCAAAAATTAAAGAGATGTTGAGACTGATACTGAGATGACAAGACCAGACATCACTACACACGGTGAGGTCTTGGAGACAAGTCTCAACTTTTGTTGGCCGCTTTAGAGAGGTGGAGTCATGTAGCAGGACTATATCAAGACATGAACTCGCATCTTGTCAATTTAGGGACTTGACAAGCACCTGAAAACTACTTCACCTTTTCGAAACTGGGAAAAACTACCATTCGATTTCGCATTGTAACAACCACATCGTTGCAACTTATCGTAGCTTGTAAAGCCCCAGTAACACAATAATATCATACACATTTTTAGAGAAATAGAAATATAAATACGTTTATTTGTCATTCAAAACATATTACAATGTATAATAGACATCGTCAATATTCTATACTATATTTCTTTACAGTATAAATGAATCAAGAGACATATTCCTGTAAAATGCAACAGAGATGTCTTGGTCCCTTAGACTTTTTGGATAAATGTTTGAAGCCGTATTTATTTGCCATTATGTTTTTCTAATACAGAAATGTACATCCATATTACTACAAAATTTTATTGTTACGTCCATATTGTAACAATATAGACGACATAACCTTTAAATCGTCGAAAATTTATTGGTTATCTCAATATTGATCAAGAGTATGTGGCTTCACTAATTTGTTCATATTTATATATTGGTCTAGTTTTTAAAATAAAATATTTTATACAAAAATTTATTTGTATAGACTAAAAATTATATTTTTTCAAATTAAAATTCTGTACAACTTTTTTTTTAATCAAAACAAAGTAAATACAATTTTTATATTTACAGGTAAACTCAATTTTAAAATTAAAGGTGAACAGAACTAGTTATTTATTTCAAAGCAATTTATTTCTGTTTTGTTTCAGAAAGCTTTAAGATTTTATCAGCATTCATCCTCATTACTGTAGTTCCTTCAAACATTCTGTACTCAGTATGATTATCGATAATTAGTTCAGTGTAATATATGTCAAACAATTTATACACTATTTTTATTCAAATCAATAATCTAGGATTATTTACTTTGCTGCTGTCTTCGTTGTAGTTCATTATAATTTCCATGCATACTCTATTGTGATATTTTCAACTCTCCTCTTGTTTTGTCATTAAATATATCCTTATTCAATGTTTTTTTTTTTTATTTTTGTTTGAATGTTAGCATCTGTAAAGTTGTGTTTATTATATTTGTGTGTTTATAAATTTATTGATATTTTTGTATAGTTTACTATTCAATGGTTTTAACAAGAAGTTGAGGTATTATATGGTAACTTTTTAATCAGTGTTCATCCATAAATAAAAACAATAATAATAAAAAACCACTTAAGGTTGGAATACTAAACTTCAAACCAAGTTTCACTGAAGTATTGAAGGTGACATTTATACCCTTATACAGTACAGTGGAGTCCCGGTAATCTGAAATAATTGGGACCAAACCCATTTTGGATTAAACAGATTTTCTTAAAACGCTCTTTTGATAAAACATAACATAAATAATATGCCTAACAGTACTTCAGTTTTGAAAGCAATAATGGCCTATGATTATAAAAAGGGGAATGAACCCTTTAATAGAACAATACATTTAACTCAGACGTAAGATCAAACTCTGTTTTTTAAGACAAAAAGTTGGAGTAACTAGCGGAAATTGATCTCGGCCCCAGTGCTACTTGATTCCTTTGCATTCGCCACTAGGCCACGTAATCAGCTGATGGAATTCGTGTGCATATTTCTGGCATTCTCACACTACCTCAGACAGCACTGTTCCCAATTTCCAATGTCAGTCTCTTATCAACAGTTCGAACTCGTGTGTTTACGTATCTCAGTTTTGTTTTAACCCATACAGACGCTCTGGCTGTGTTTGATCTCACACTACGCTACGTAGAGCAACTCCCCAATGCAACTCCAGTGGCTACCATGTTTTGAGGTGCTGGTGTAATTTAGTTTCGAAGGATAGGAATTCTTCTTTAAAGAAAAGAATTTTAACTGATATTTCCTAACCAAAGTAATATTTGAAAAGTTTATTAATAGTTAAATACTTGAAATAATATTTTCTTGTAAATTTGATATATAAAGTAGTGGTTCTTACAGTAACTGCATTTTTATTTTTGCAATATCTGTTGTCAATTTCTTTTTCCGATTACCGAAGTTGGGATTAGCGGGACTCTACTGTACCTATATAATAAATGATACTCTTACTCCCAGGGCCGCACCAACATATCCTTTCCATCTTACCGTCCCCCATTTTTCTTCTGCAGGACCCACCTTATCTATAATTGATTAAGAAAAATACTTTCAATTTTGTTTTATATTAGATGAATGAACAAATGCTGTCATCTGAAATCTCTGTAGTAGACATTTGACAAATGATGTCAGTTCCTGAGCTTCCTTCAATAGACAAGTTATCTTCTTATTATGTTTAAAATCTGGATCACAATCTTCTGTATTTTGAATGATTTCCCTGTTTTCTTTACAACAATATAATAATGAGATTCTGTGGTTATATCCACATTGGATGATCCGAGCCGATTTCGATAGTACTTTTAGACATTTTTACATTTTTAAATTATTTTCCAAGAGAGTTAGCTGAGAATCACTTGATTCACCTTCTGTAGATGTAAAACTAAGCTACCATTTTGTACTGAAAAAATTAACAAAGTACAGAAGTACAATAATGACAAAATTGACACAACTAGAATGAAACTATAATACAAATATGGCAGAACATGTAACTTAAGAAAATACCTGAAGACTACTTTTAGGACTATCATATAAAGCATGACTAAAGAAAATTTGTATCTTTAAGTAATAGCAACATAACAAAAGTTACAAGAATAAAGTAATTAAATTTATAAACATTAAATAGTAACTAAAATCATAAAGAATGAGAACATTTAAGAAGCAATTAAATTGGTTCCCATGTGATTCGGAAATGGTACAGGCTACCTTAACCTAACAAGAAATACTAATTCATAAACAGACAAGAGCTTTAAGATAAATACTGAATTTACAGCAACAGACAATTAACAAATTAAAGTAGATTAATAGGGGTTGTTTTACTATTAAAATTTGTAATCAAGTATAAAGGCAGCGTGATGGTTTAGAGAGAATCAAGGAGGGTAGGATAAGCAAGCATAGAGAACTATCCTGTAGCGGAGCAAGGGCTGTTGTTTTTTATCTTTACAGAAAGTTTAAAAAGTGTGATTATTCATGGCAATTAATATTACATCCCCAGGCCTGAATTTTAGTCCTTTGGAGAAATTTTTTTTTAGTGATTCTTATCTCAACTTCTTGTTACCCTTGAAGTAATTACTAGCACAGATAATACCAATATCTTGTACTACTTTTATGTCTCAGCTTATTTTTGTTACTATTAATCATCTTAAAATAATTAATCTTTTCTAATTGTATGCATAGTAGACGTTACAGGGTAAAAGATTACAGTCAAATCTTGTTGAAGATTTGTTCCAGGATTATTCCAATGACTGTATCATTGTTTATTCATTAGTCATAGAACACCATTGTGTTTTTCATATGCATTTGTGATTAAAGCTTATAAATTATTTTTGGGGTATCCATAAAATGCAGTATCAAATAATGTATTTAATACTACATAAAGAAATCTTAGTTCTATATTGCAAGGGCTGTCCAAAAAGTCGATTATTCCTTCATCAATTCATCATCCAGTTGGGCTTTAGGTTTCTCAACGTTGTGCCTCTTGTTTTTCCATTCTTCGTCTTCCAGATTTCCTTTCAGCTTCCTTAGATGTGTTCTTACTTTTTCTTCTCAACTCATAACTTTGTGGTTTTCCTTTCAACAAAAGCTTCTTTGTAAAAAGATCTTTATTCATGAAAATTACATGAGAATACATTGAGTGATTTTGAGACATATTTTAAACCTGAAATAATTAATGACAGAAAAAATATTTGTACAAATTAAAATACTCATAAAAAGTATACAAATAATAATAGATAAATTAAGTAATTTATTTAGTTTTTACAAGGCCTATCCAAAAAACATTCCTTTCCAGTTGTGAGATAAAAAAACAAAATACATCCCAATTCTGTAAAAAAATAACTAAAAATATACTATCAAATTTTAAGAAAATAAAACCTTAGAAACTTATTATAACATTAAATTTAGACTTGTTATTACGTAGTAATATTTTTTATATATTCCTTTACGTGCATTAAATTCCCTTGCGTACACCTGGTGTAGCTGTGGAGTGGGTCAGTACACGTAGGGTTTCTTTAAGACTCAAAAAACGAGAAACAAAATACTGAAAAATCAGAGCTAGAACAGTGTATAGCTTAGTGAGAAAAATATGTAACATAGATTTTATTTGCTAAAACCTAGGTTCTGGCAGTTACCGTACTACTATCTCTGAATTGAACAAGAATAATACAAATTTCAATAAAGATGACTGTTTAAGAATTACAAAGTCACAGCAAGCAATCTTTCAAAGATTAAAACCAGATGAATGCCAATGTTCAGTTGATTGGGAGGGTGGGTAACATGGTTGGTGTCAGGATGGGTAACATGGTTGGTGTCAGGGTGGGTAACATGGTTGGTGTCAGGGTGGGTAACATGGTTGGTGTCAGGGTGGGTAACATGGTTGGTGTCAGGGTGGGTAACATGGTTGGTGTCAGGGTGGGTAACATGGTTGGTCTCAGGGTGGGTAACATGGTTGATGTTGCCCTTCTGTTTAGTATTAGTTTGATGAGTCTTGCCTATATAGCTGAGAGATTCTATTTCCGGATGCCACATCAAAGTATGGATAAATCATTGGATGATGTAAATAACACATTGATGCGGTCGTTACTGAAATGTTTGGTTTTTAGTAATGACGCTGGCTGCTTAAGCCTACAAACGTATGTTAGACACATACAAAGCCGACAGATGTGCCAAATGTGCACCACGTTCTTCGACACTGCTGCCCATCGTTCCCAGAATGAGATCTGCGGCAAGTGTTATAAGTAGATTTGGCAGATAATTACTATGAAAAGAAAGCTTTTGTTGGCTAAGGACATGTAACGTAAGTTAACGGTTTAAAATTCTCACAATTCTTGTTTACTTTTCTGTTATGTAAGGAATACTAGTTTTAAAATGTTGCTCAGACCTTCATCAACTCTTTGTTTACCAAAATTTTGGTTAAGCCTTCCTCAACTCTTTGTTTACCAAAATGACAAAAAAATCTAGTTTACCCTGATGAATAATTTTCTGTGTTTTTCCACTTTTCCATTTTGTAAGTTTACTCAAATTAGAAAGGCCCATTAAAACCAAACACTTGCTTAAAGATTTTGAAAACAAAAGATAAGACCAACAAAATAATTTTGATGTACGTTACCTTCATTTTTTATATCTAATTATTTAAAACATTAAAGTGCCTATTTTTAGATTGAGATTTTTTTAACTTTGGCGTAAAGGCGACAAAAATAAGGTAGAGAATAGCTTACTACCAGTGCTGAATACAGCGGAGAATCACTGGATAGTGCTGAACTTCTAACTGATTCAACAGTCAGAGAGATGAGTTGACTTTAATAAATCAGCAGATCTTGACAGTGGAGGGGATGGGCGCGAGTATTTGGTATTTTACTGAATCTTATGATATTTAGGACTTATGTCCTAAAGAACGAGAATATATCACTCAGTAATTGCTTTATTTCATTCTTTCAACAAACCATGGACGATTTAGTGTATGTTTGTAAATATATTTTGTTCTTTTACTCTGAAAAGTAAATTTTTTAATTTTAACAATTTTGATTAGTCATCTGCGCATCTATAGATGACCAGACACCTCGCCACTGCAATATATATTTGTTGCCAGACACAAAAATGTTTGGCTATGAAAACTATATAATAGTTCTCCACTGCTTACTCTATTATACGTTAAACTAATATATTTATTATTTTTGGGCAGCCCTCAATTGACTTAGATTTTTTTAACGTTTATAAATATTTTAAAATTAAAATCTTGAAACACACGCTAATTCATTGCTAAACTTAAAATTTAGGTTATACATGTATTTTAATTATTTAAAAAGCAAAAAAGCAATCTCACTCTATGGTTGTATTAAATTAGTATTGCATTAAATAGTTATTAATAGTTGTAGGGAGAAATATAAGTTGATGGTTTATATTAAATCAAGTAATTACTGTTAATGTCAAGAATCCCAAAAAGAGAGATCAATCATTGGCAAGGCAGTTTTAATGTGTCTAGAATTAAATAGATTCTTCCTTGATAAGTTTTATATTATGTCTATAATCTTTGTCTTCTAAATTCGACCTTGTCAAAGGGTTATGTACAGAGATGGACTCAGTTTATCTCATCTTAACCCTTACCACGCTGTAAGCGCATATACGCGCATAAGTTGACTTTGCTCTAAACGCCGTAAGCGCATATACGCATAATAATTACAAAAATATTATTTTCCTAGTACTGTTTCTAATTTAATCCATTAGTGCCTTTGGGTTATGGGCGGTGACTCATGAGAGACACATTATGAGACTCGCAACCTTTTGTTGGCCTGTCAATCACTACGAGACTGGTTTTTGTCTGGCAGTGTACATTTCCGCTGCGCCGCCCAATGCCACAAGCGCATATACCCTATTAAGCTAATAAAAGTTTCAAAATGTTATCATATCTTTTATTTTCCTGTACAGAATAATAAAAAATGAGCAACTAAAAAATTTTATTTTGATTTTTTAAACAATAAATTAGCGCTAAATGGATAATAGGCATTGTATAAATGGCGCTCTAAGGGTCAAGAATGGGACTCAACATGCAGCCCTAAGTTTTGGCCTATGTACATAATGTACAGTACATAGATAGACTTAGGTTGCCTATGTATATAATGTACGTAACACTTTGACGTGGTTGAATCTAGAAGACCAAGATCATAGACATAGTTTTGATACCGTGGAAGCTTATCCATGAACTTTTAAAACTATCCAATTTATTTTAATTGTCGTAAACCCTGCTTGTTACTTTTAAAGTAATAAACTTGTAACTATTAAATTTGAAACAAAGTACAGTGAAAATTTTTTTGATTATTATTTTATAAAAATTAATATTTCATTGTGTAATGACTTTTGTATGTGTTTTTATCTATCACTTTATTTCATTAAAAGTTATCTACAAAGAAGACAAAAATTTGGAAGAACTGAACAGGCTTACTTTTTAAAATAGTGAAAAGAACTATTTTTAAAAGATTTTGATTAATTTAGAAGCAATCTTTTTACTTTTTCGAAAAAGTTGCCTTGCCACTGAATACAATACATTTGTTTGGCCTTACACACAGAGAAGAAATAAACAGAGGTCACATCCAATAGTGTGCTGAATGTGTTTTGAGTCGTTATTTCTCCAGTTTGCCATGAGCTAGCAGGCCAAAACTCAAGGTGTAGTCCCTCCCCTATTCCTCCCTCCCCCAATAATCAAGGATAAATGTAGTAATTATTACTGAATATTTATTAAGATGTGCATTAGTTATAATGTACTTATAACTGCCACTGAGTCATTCGCTGCGGCTATAAGAAAGTGACCTCTGTTTATTTTTTTCTCTTAGCCTTACCATGTTTTCTGGAGGTGTTGCAATGGGTGATCGTATGTGTTTAGATAACCTGTACGAGCAATAAGAGCGAAGCTGTCATGTATGGATCTCTGATATAGCTTTATTATTGAGAGAGGGTATAACTAGCCATGAACACGGTACGAAGACGTACCTGATAGAGTTTAGAGGTAATATGTTAGAGAGTAGCATAATTAGACGATATTCATCATTGAGAGGTGTGTAAGGAGATGTAATTGGAGAGTGTGCAAGAGTCATTGGGAAAGTAAGTTGTTTTACGAGTAGGGATACAGACACGAACATGTGGCATTGTGTAGCTATGTCTGTAGTGCGCATCTGGCAGTGATACTTAGAAGGTCATTCTGTTCACTTAAAACTAGAGTCGGAAATGATTGCTGCGATAACATTTACAGACTGTGAAATCTAAATAAACATTTAGATATTTTTAGGCCAAAAATATCAATTTATTTTGTCGTGTATGGAGAACACATTATAATTCAATAACACAGTAAAAATATTGTTTCATGTTTTGTTTTGTGAGAGGCGCAGTAACATTCACGGTAGAAAGGAAGTGTTCGTTCACTTGTAAGTTACTGATTGTCGTATCGAAGAAGTAATTAATAATAAGATAAGTAAAACTGGAAGGTTCACAATTTCATATATCTTATAGATTAATTCCCCTAGATATCATGTTAATAGCATCAGATTTTTTGAGAACGGCTAAAAGATGATAAGTCTTGATTATTTAGACAGATGGTTGATATTGAATACCTTAAAACAAGATATCATAGTGTTTAAATTAGTAGGTCAGTTAAGTACAAAAAATATACTAAAAAAAGTTACAAAAACAACTTACTTTCCTAACAATACCCAAATCGTAAGTGAGTGAGGACACCAAACCGTCCCTTAAAACAGTGTTTCATCAAAAGTTTCGAACTAATTTATTGGGTAAAGATGACTATGCTGTACAACCTAATTAAGTTAGCTCCTTACCTTTAATTCAGATTGCCCGATAACCCAGATCAGTTTACGGATATGTCAAAAGCATGTTTTTTTTAAATATTGCCTTTTGTTCAAGCACCTAATTATAGTGTAATAAATGACAATCATGTCTGAGTACCTGCAAGAATGTAACAAGTTTGTGTGACAGCCTATACACAAACTTGTCACAACGTTACACAACACTGTGTCAGAGTAGCCTGGCAGTCATATCAAGTTTGTTCTTTACAAAGCCCATTACGTTACACAATCAATATTCCTCTTCCACAATGCAGCTGTCAAAGACTCAGGTCTTGATAAATACTCCCTTTCGTTAGCAAAACATTTGATTTGTCTTGTTTTGATGTAAAAAATATATGAGGATACCCTAATACAGTAGAAAATAAGTTATTTATTTCCTGATATACACTATTATACAGCTTATATATGTGTTGCTATGTTTACAAGTTCATGATGAAGGGATTATAAAAAAACCTTACATTCTGTAACTAATCCGGATCTTCGTCATCGGGTTATCTGTGGTCCTGGCTGTTCCGACTAAACTAGATTCTACTGTAATAATTAACTTTTTATCAGGTTATTTAGTATGAAGGGAAAATTTTCACATTCATTTATTGCCCAAAAAAGTAATATTTGCGTCCATTGTTGTTACTGTAGCAAAGTCTATTTTCATTGTTAGTAGTATTTTGTAAAACTAGTTCGATAACAATTCGGTAGTATTATTTATGTAGAAATGTTTAACTTTAGCAAATTTAATAAGCTTATCTTAAATTATTTATGTAATTGTTCGCGTCCAGAACTAATACAGGTCTAATAGTTTATGTTTTTGCGTGCTTTTACAGAAAGAAATCAAATTTAGTTATTTACTGTACAAGGTTTATGTTTCTTTAATTTTTTCAATATAAATACCATCTCAACTTTTTTTCATTAATAGCATTATTTTTTATCGCAACATGAACAAATGTCTGTAACTTTTGTCATTTAGACATGTGGTATTGTAAAGATTAGTTACTCAATTAGAATTATTAGTTTTTCTTACTTAGAAAAGCATTTTTAGATCAAATAAAATACAGTTTAGGGGAGTAAGAAATTCAGACACTATAATTTGTATAGTGTTACTGTATGGAATTGAACACCCTTTTAGGTCAGAAATAGTTATCCAGCAGGCATATGATGTTAATTTAATTGTAATATGAAGCACTATGGTTGTATTTCTCTCACTAAGATGGTCATTTCCCTCTGCAAAAACCGCCAAAAACATGGGTCTCTATTACAATGATTCAGTGCGTAATCAGTAATCTAGCGCAACACGAAGTGTCATTTGATAGGAAAAGAACTGTTCTAGTAGACCATAAGCTGCTTTTTGTGAAAATGTTAATATTTTTATACCTTTTTTCTTGTTAAATGTATGAAGATTTAAATGTAATTCCTGATAATTTTATACAAAAAAAACTCATAATATTAGCGTTAGGTCCTAGAAAGTATCTTTAAAAATCATGGAGTGTTCACCATAACTCATTATAGTACCAAGAAAAGGTTAAACCTTACCTGGTTACTGCCAAGTGATCCGTTAAGTGCACTTGGCAGTACCCAGGTAACTTTAAACCTTACCTGGGTACTGCCAAGTGATCCGTTAAGTGCGCTTGGCAGTACCCAGGTAACTTTAAACCTTACCTGGGTACTGCCAAGTGATCCGTTAAGTGCGCTTGGCAGTACCCAGGTAACTTTAAACCTTACCTGGGTACTGCCAAGTGATCCGTTAAGTGCGCTTGGCAGTACCCAGGTAACTTTAAACCTAACCTGGGTACTGCCAAGTGATCCGTTAAGTGCACTTGGCAGTACCCAGGTAACTTTAAACCTTACCTGGGTACTGCCAAGTGATCCGTTAAGTGCACTTGGCAGTACCCAGGTAACTTTAAACCTTACCTGGGTACTGCCAAGTGATCCGTTAAGTGCACTTGGCAGTACCCAGGTAACTTTAAACCTTACCTGGGTACTGCCAAGTGATCCGTTAAGTGCACTTGGCAGTACCCAGGTAACTTTAAACCTTACCTGGGTACTGCCAAGTGATCCGTTAAGTGCACTTGGCAGTACCCAGGTAACTTTAAACCTTACCTGGGTACTGCCAAGTGATCCGTTAAGTGCACTTGGCAGTACCCAGGTAACTTTAAACCTTACCTGGGTACTGCCAAGTGATCCGTTAAGTGCACTTGGCAGTACCCAGGTAACTTTAAACCTTACCTGGGTACTGCCAAGTGATCCGTTAAGTGCACTTGGCAGTACCCAGGTAACTTTAAACCTTACCTGGTTACTGCCAAGTGATCCGTTAAGTGCACTTGGCAGTACCCAGGTAACTTTAAACCTTACCTGGTTACTGCCAAGTGATCCGTTAAGTGCACTTGGCAGTACCCAGGTAACTTTAAACCTTACCTGGGTACTGCCAAGTGATCCGTTAAGTGCACTTGGCAGTACCCAGGTAACTTTAAACCTTACCTGGTTACTGCCAAGTGATCCGTTAAGTGCACTTGGCAGTACCCAGGTAACTTTAAACCTTACCTGGTTACTGCCAAGTGATCCGTTAAGTGCGCTTGGCAGTACCCAGGTAACTTTAAACCTTACCTGGTTACTGCCAAGTGATCCGTTAAGTGCGCTTGGCAGTACCCAGGTAACTTTAAACCTTACCTGGTTACTGCCAAGTGATCCGTTAAGTGCGCTTGGCAGTACCCAGGTAACTTTAAACCTTACCTGGTTACTGCCAAGTGATCCGTTAAGTGCGCTTGGCAGTACCCAGGTAACTTTAAACCTTACCTGAGCACTGCCAAGTGATCCGTTAAGTGCGCTTGGCAGTACCCAGGTAACTTTAAACCTTACCTGAGCACTGCCAAGTGATCCGTTAAGTGCGCTTGGCAGTACCCAGGTAACTTTAAACCTTACCTGAGCACTGCCAAGTGATCCGTTAAGTGCGCTTGGCAGTACCCAGGTAACTTTAAACCTTACCTGAGCACTGCCAAGTGATCCGTTAAGTGCGCTTGGCAGTACCCAGGTAACTTTAAACCTTACCTGAGCACTGCCAAGTGATCCGTTAAGTGCGCTTGGCAGTACCCAGGTAACTTTAAACCTTACCTGGGCACTGCCAAGTGATCCGTTAAGTGCGCTTGGCAGTACCCAGGTAACTTTAAACCTTACCTGGGCACTGCCAAGTGATCCGTTAAGTGCGCTTGGCAGTACCCAGGTAACTTTAAACCTTACCTGGGCACTGCCAAGTGATCCGTTAAGTGCACTTGGCAGTACCCAGGTAACTTTAAACCTTACCTGGGTACTGCCAAGTGATCCGTTAAGTGCACTTGGCAGTACCCAGGTAACTTTTTTATTGGTAAATCAAGTGATCCCACCATTATAATAATAAAAACGTAGCGTACAATTGAAATAGAAAAGCAAGTTATGGCCCACTGATTATAAAATTGTATTGCTACTACAGAGCTGTCTGGGGCTGTCGACTTCCCAGCGTTGGCTTGGCGGTTTGGGAAATGGCCAACTAAACAAGATTTCTTAGTAAAGGGGATATTTGTAGTTTTGCTTGGATATACTTGTTATTATTTAAGTTTATTATTATAGTTTAACCCATTGGAGACGAAATACGGGCAGTTGCACTCTTATGTATAGCATTGTTTAGTGAATTAATGCACCGAACAAGCAGTTAAACATGTTGAGAGACAACATTTTTACAAGAGAGCACTACCTGTTATGAGCAGCACTAGTGGAAAAAAAACTACAGCCATACTGCAAAATTCTCCTGAAAAGAGTTCTAGTTTTTTCGAACTGGTTTTTGCCTTTGTTCCATCGTACCACGGTGATCTGGCGGTTAAAGTCGTTGTCTCCTGTGACCAAGCAGATAGCGCGGCTTGAGTTTGTATCTCATTCAGAGCGCAAAAAGGTGAATGGTGAAATTGCATTCAAACCATCCTTCTACGACAGAAGGCCCGACGAGCTTCAGGCCCATGATTAGAGAACGGTTTGGCGATATGACGAAATAGTGGTTGGAGGGTTTTAATGCAATTTTTACCGTACAGCCAACAGCAACAGCTTGTTCATTTTTAGCTTCAAATTGACTTACTTGTACTTAAATTTTTTTTAAATTAATTTAGTCACCAATGGGTTAAGCTTCCATAAATAAGAATGTTTTTTTTTAATTATTTTAACTGAACTTAATTTTTAAATTTGATTTGTTGCCAACGTAAGTACAGAGTGTCCACCTATTCCGTGGGATAGATGTAAGAGACATTTCTTCTGATCCCTTTTTTAGATTAAGCATTTTGTTGAGTTTAAGTCTCATTAACACTGATGTAGCAGGAACTAAGCTCTGTACCAGGTCAATGTTTGTTTATGGCATTGGATTACGTGAAAGGTAAGTTTGCCTCAGATTCAAATGTACTTCACATTACAGTGTATGTGGTGTTATCAGTAAAAACACTAAACACTGAGCTAGTTTGGAATGTATTTCAACTCAAGTTTGATTATTTTAAATCAAAAGTTGAGTAACGAGAACAGGTCTGAAATGAGTTGTCACAGTGTAAGGGAGTTGGAACACTGATCAAAGTTTGTTATCTTGTTGAATAAAAGTAAAATCAACTCGATGTTAACAAATAAGGTAAAGGTATATACTGAACTCAACTAAACTTTTTTTATTGGCTTTTTTAAATATTATGCATTTGTTTATTTTAGAATGATACAGTACTTACATGTATAGTTGGTAAAAGATAAATATTGAACAGTTTTACTTTTAAATATACAATATTCAGCTTTGTAACCTGTTTATCAAAACAGTTCCAAAGAATTGGGTTGTATTATGCTCACAGTAGGATGTAAAAAAAGCCAATGATATTCGCTTGGCCCTTAAATTGACTGATTGGCTTTTAACCATTATTTTAAACAAGTGTCAGCCTTTATAAAAAAATTTTCAGTTAGTAAAAAATACATTTTCTCCCCACATTTCAGTACACTCAATTAAAAAAAAATTATTTTCATGTATTAGTTATAGTATGTTTTTATAATATAGTTTTTAATAAATCTGATTGAAGACTAGTGTTGAGGAGGCATTTGTTTGTATAGCATCTAGAGAGAGCCTGAATAAGTTTATCAACACGTTAGTTGCTGTGACACTTCATTTGGATTGGGTTAGACAATATACTACAGTCGTGAAACATTCTGTACAGACAAATTCATATCTATTCTTTCTGTACAATTCTTCGAGGAGTCATTAGACAATTTTTAATGTAAGCATAGGTTGATATGCACATTATTTTAAACGGCTGGTCAAACAAAGAAGAATGCCGCCAACCCAACTTCAAAAGCTTTATCCGTTACAAAATGGTGGCAGTTTAAAATCTTTGAACCGCCACGATTTTGTAATGGATAAAGCTTTTGAAGTGCTGTTTTGACCAGCCCTTTAAAATGATGTGCATATCAGCCTATGCTTACATTAAACATTTTCTACTGACTTCTTGTGGGTCGTCCAACATTGGAGGTAGAGAGTCAGTAAGAACGTTACAAATTTTGTTTTTAGCTTCCTATTTAATTAGTTAAGTTTTAATCCTCTAGTCCGATTAATAATAAAACTATTAAACTGTCTCCAAACCTTTTACTAACCCTGTATAAATATGAATGTAAAAAAGTTTTAAATAATAACATTTTTTAGATGTTACAAATTTCTTTTAACATTTTAAGGGTTTTATAGTTAAAAATGGTCACAGCAGTTAATGTGTTAAATACAGACTTTGTAAAGGTGCGTATGATGTCTTAAGATAATCGCTTGTGTTTAGTGAATCTTACTTTTTTGGTAAGTCTTTCTGATTTCTCATCTTTCTTGATAAATATTTTTTTGTAACTAAGGTTCACCTAAATGTCTGTTTGATAATACTAAGTTCCTAAATTTCTAGTCACAACTATTTTAAGTAATAAATTCTATTGTCCAAAATGATTTCACACCAATAAATTGTAGTACCGATTAGGAATAATTTAAATTATTTATATGTACAAGCTACACAACTAGATATTCTTATTGCATTTGATGATAGCATTCCATTTCTTAAGATTGTCACAAGCCATTTGTTTTATATATTATATAGATTTATCTAGTCAACACAATTTGTCTTGTCGTTATTACCTGAACTAAGGTTGTGCAAGACTATAAACACTAAGTTTTCTATGTAAAATTGTCCAATAAAAATAAGTTTACTAAAAAATTTGTGTATTTTTTCAGGTATACCGCTCTACTTTTAGTAATTTTGTTTAGCAAATGGACTTTTATATCATATGACAAACTTATTTCAGTCTTTGTTTGTTAATTTACATACATTTGTTTGCATGGTCTTTCAATAATTTACATACCTTAGATGATACCTTAACAATCAAGTTATTTCATAATCAGATCCTTGGAATATTAGCAGTCGGCTTAGTCTTCATTAAATAAAATGAATTCAGAACTGATTGTTGAAGGATTGACTGGTTATTAAATTATTGTCAATTATCTGTCTGAGGCTAAAACGACTAAATTTAATTCACTTAACAGTGTTTTAATTAGAGAATACTTACACATTGTAAAACGTCTCTATTTAATTTCCCCCATACAGATGATCAACTACTGTATTACTTACATGTTTCAGGTCAAGCGATCCATCTTCAGATCTTATGTTTCACCCCTATTAAGTTTTTAAAATATACATCATACTTAAACAGAACAGTTCATATACTTAACGATAATATTAAAATGAAAATAACATGCCGGCACGTTCCAATGCATGCTGGCTTGTTTTCATTTTAATATAATCGCCAGTGACGTTTGTCAACTTTGGTGTTTATGTGTCATGTGTATTTATAGCTGAAGATAGATCAGAGCTGAAGATAGATCACTCAATCTAAAACGCGTCATCCATTTTTATTTTTTTATTTTGGACAGATCGATTGAAATTTGTAAGTTACAGCTGTATTTATCCCATGCATTTCAAAGAATTTGATTGATGCTGCTGAATCAGGATGACATTGCTGATATTGTTTCTGAAAATAACAAAGCTAATATGAATTTATTACTGTAGAATAAAAGAATTACTTCTTACTCCAGCTCTTATGTGTTTAAACAACTCAATTGCTTTTTTTTATAGATAAGGCAAAAATTTTTCTCAGTGATACAAAACTATTTACGCTACATATAAAACTTTAATTTTCTCAGTTGTTTATCACTGAGAGAAATGTGTACAAATACATCTTTCAATTATACAGGCATATTGGTTGGTTTTTTTCTGAGTGTTCTAATTGTGTGCCCTGTACTATTAGAAAATATCAAACATTTAAAAACGAATAAAACCGTAGAATATGTTAGAAATTTGTTCAGTTTTCACTAAAAATTTTGCTGAAAGGTAGTTTTACTAGTAAAAAATGATCGAAAAATAATAGTGTACATAAAAAGTATTGAAAGAAAATTTGTTTACCTGTAAAATTAGTATTTTGGTTCTCTTGGAACCCACCTAAAATATGTTTATTGTAAATAATACTGATTTGACTAAATGTTTCAATCACAAACCATTACAGAATAAAGATTGAAAAGATTAAATATAAAATTACCTCTGTAAATCAAAGAAACAATCACTTATTTTATTCCAATTCTAAAAAGTATATAAACAACATTTCTGCTCAGCAAACTTATCTAATGTTCAAAAAACCTCCAGGAATTTCTAGGAAAAACACAATACTACTGTGATCTTTAATCCTGTTGGCAGAAGTAGAGAATTTGGGGCTGCTCATAAGCACAAAACCTTGAAGTGTAGACAAATCACAAACGTAGACATATCACAGCGTGTCTAAACGTTCATGCGAACAACTTTAAACAATTCATTTACAAATTCAAAAATGTCCATAGAAAAACAGCTGGGAAACAATATATTCCATGTTCCAGCAACCTGTGAATTTTCAGTTCTTTTTAGTTTTATTTATGTTTGAATATTTCCATATGGTAATAAAATGTTGGTTTTTGTTAGTAGGTTAATTATTTGTAATGAGAAAAGAGGGCAGCTCCTGAGTATAGAGAGTGTTGAAGAACAACTCAGAAGGTAGACGACCCCTTGGTAGACCAAAACTGAGATGGTGGGATCAAGTGGAGAAGATCTAAACAGACTGGGATCCTAAAATTGATATTTGCTAATTTTGGTCTTTTTTCATGGAGCAAAAAATCCCCTTGAAGTTCAAACTGGAGAATCTGCAAGGTTATAACATCTGATGGTATAGCTATTGTTGTAACTATTCAATCTGTATGAATATACTCTAGAGTCACTAATTGTGTTTGTACATTTACAGCTTCTATGTGTCTATTTTTATGTCTAAATTTGTTTCTGTTATTCGTATTCTTTGCAATCACTTAATTCCAACTTAAAAATTGGCTTTAGAACGTCCCTAGATTCTCGTAGAAGAATAAATTTTATTACTTCCTTTAATCACCAATTTGCCAGTGGCTTTGACTGGCGGATGTTTACGTTATTGCAAGATAACTGTATCGAGAGTGGATATTCATTGGATGTGTGACCATCTGAGTAATCCTGTCCTTGCAGTCAGTCCACGGGCTTGGTATCTGGTGGTGGTTCGGAAGTCACCTTTAAGCCTAATGCAATTCATTTATCAGTGTTTTAGTTGGAGAATACATATTGTAATGTATCTATTTAATTACAATCAGTTATTTTAGCCCTGAATGGGCGTTCTACTATTACTTACATGTTTCAGATCGAGTGAACCATCTTCAGATCTTATGTTTCACCCCTATTAAGTTTTTTAAAATATACATAACACTTAAACAACACAGTTCATAGACGTAACGATAATATTAAAATGAAAATAACATGTCGGTACGCACCAATGCTGGTCCTTTGAACAAGTATCGGTACGTGATAGGTTGTTATTTTTATTTTAATACAATCGCATCGTTTGTCAACTTTTGTATTTACGTGTTATGTGTATTTATAGAGGCCATACACAAGACCTGAAGATGGATCATTTGATCTGAAACTTGTTCCCTTTTTTTGTGTTGGACAGATTGATTGAAATTTGTAAGTTATAACTGTTAACTATCCCATTCTTTAAAGGAATTTGATGCTGCTGAATCAGAATGACATTGCTGTTAATGTTTCAAATACACAATTTTCTAATATGAATTGATTTTTGTAGAATAAAAGAATTAATGTTACTCCAGCTCTTATGAATTTAAAACAACTTGTCAATTGCCTTTTTTTGTAGATAAGGCCACACTTTTTCTCAGTGATCAAAATTGTTTTTCGCTACATATAAAACTTTTATTTTCTCAGTTGTTTATCACTGAGAGAAATATTTAGAAACACATCTTTGAATTATTAAACAGGCATATTGGTTGTTATTTTTATTTTCTCACAAGTGTTCTAATTGTGTGCCCTGTACTATTAAAAAATATCCAACATTTAAAAATGAATAAAACTGCAGAATTGTGTTGGAAAATTGTTCAGTTTTTACTGAAAATGTATTGAAAGTTAGTTTTACCAGTCAAAAATGAGCTAAAAATAATAATGTACATAGAAAGTATTGAAAGCAAATTTGCTTAACAGTAAAATTAGTATTTTGGTTCTCAAGGCATCGACCTAAGAGATGTTCTGTAAATAATACTGATTTGACTAAATGTTTCAATCACAAACCATTACAGAATAAAGATTTAAAATATTAAATATAAACTAAACTCTGTAAGTAAAAGAAGCAATGACTTATTTTATTCTAATTCTAAAAGGTTGACTAACAGCATTTTGTTTCTGCTCGTCAAACTTATCTAGTAATCGAAATTCCATCAGGTTAGTTTGTAGGAAAAAACTTTTACAGTACTAATGCGATCTTTTATCCTGTTGGCAGAGGGAGAGAATTTCTGCTTCCGCACAACACAAAACTTTGAACTGTGATGGGCCTAAACACTCCTGCCAAAAACTTGAAACATTTCATATACAAATTCAAAAATGTACTTATAAAAACTGCTGGGTAACAATATACTCAATGTTCCAACAACCTGTGAATTTTCAGTTTATTTAGTGTTATTTAAGTTTATTTGAACATTTCCGTATAGTAATAAAATATTGGAATTTTGTTAGTAGGTTAATTATTTCTAATGAGAAAAGAGGGCAGCTCCTTAGTATAGAAAGTGTTGAAGACAACCCAGAAGGTAGAAGACCCCTTGGTAGACCAAAACTGAGATGGTGGGATCAAGTGGAAAAGGATCTAAACAGACTGGGAAGAAAGAAAGGAGATGAGAGATTCACAGATTATGGAGAGGAAAAATACCGTCTGGAGACCAGTGGCCACAAAAGTAAGTAATTAAATATTTAATAATATTAATCCTTGTTAGTTTAATACTCATAGCATCAGCTATTGATTAAATTATAGGCTAATTGACAAGAAAAGCAGAGACTTCCCTACAAGTAAACTCTCGAAAATGAATTTTCTAAACTACTGATTACTGTTTCGGGCTTATATTTTTAGGACTCGACTTCCATACACAAAACAATTAAATTGAACTTGACATTTATTTTTTGTAGTGACTTATTACATCTTCAGCATTTCATAGAATGGCTGGTAAGAATTTAAAACAGGGTAATGGGAGAGAATGTGACCGTTTCTAAAAATAACTATGTTCTACTAGAACAGTTCGTTACCGGTCAAATTATCAACATTTCAAGTGGAATGATACAATCGTTATTACAAACCAAATCATTGAAATAGAAACCTATATTTCTGGCGTTTTTCATGGAGCAAAAGACCCCCTTAATGTTCAAACTGGAGAATCTGCAAGGTTATAACATCTGATGGTATAGCTATTGTTGTAACTATTCAATCTGTATGAATATACTCTAGAGTCACTAATTTTGTTTGTATATTTACAGCTTCTATGTGTCTATTTTTATCTCTAAATTTGTTTTCTGTTATTACTGAATATCATATTCTTTGCAATCCCCTAATTTCAACTTAAAAATTGGCTTTAGAACGTCCCTAAACTATCATAGAACAATGAGTCTTATTTCTTCCTTCAACCACCTATTTGCAGTGACTATGACTTGTGGATTCTGACGTTATTGCAAGATAACTGTATCGAGCGTGGATATTCATTGGATGTGTGACCATCTGAGTAATCCTGTCCTTGCAGGCAGTCCGCCTGCTCGGTCACTGGTGGTGGTTCGAAGTCACCCTTAAGCCGTTGGTATCCAGGTTAAGTGTTAGAGAGGTTTCTTAGCCCTAACTTGGCCTTGTTAAATAAGACATCCTTTAACTCTAACCAAACCTTTAGTCGATTGTATAAAACTGATGAAGATTCTTGTTCATCAAAGATACGAGACCGAAAGACAATTGCTATAAAATAATGGATTACACATATCTTTTTTCCAATGGAATAGTAAACAAAATGCAATAGCTGTCTCAAATATAGCTTTGTACAATTTTCACCAGTAGCTTCCAAAACTAAAATTTTCAAATTAAAGGAGCAACATTGGCAACATAAATCAACTACAGCGTAAAAAGTGGTCCACGTAATATGCAAAAAAAAAAATCAGTTTCATACCTTAATAATGAATACCCACCAACAAGATGTGAAAAATAATTACAAAGACTAGCTGTTAGTCCAATTGATTCTTCTTCACACAATGACCTCAGATTCTCTTCAAAAACAGTAAAAAGACTCTCCCCTACAGTGTAACCCCTCACAACTCAGAATATGTAATTTAGCCTACCAAGAGTTTACCCCCTCAAGGAACAATCCCAACCTAAATGCAAGATCATCTTCTCCTTCTTTATACAACAGGATTATCTCCTCCTTCCTGTTTACCTATACAAGCAGGTTTATTTAGTATGTAAATGTGACTAGTGGCGTGTGTAAATATACAGGGTGAAGCAAACAACATGTGCAGCATGTATAGGGGAGGGGTATCAATAGTTTGGTCTTGTACCATAAATAAAATACTAGCCCATATATTTTTACTTTAGTTAATGTGATTTTAAATTATAAATGGAGCTGAATAAACATTTCTGTTAAAATGAACAGTTGCATTTAATGAATTGTATAATAAATTTGATTCAAGGTCGTTTCGGTTTTTTAATACAAAATGTTTTGTTTTAAAAAGATCTTAAATGTAATTTTATTCAACTCATTTTGTAAAAAAAAATTAGGAATTTAGAATAGTGTGAATTCTGCTGAATGATATTTAAACATTTTTAGTCATAGGAATTTTAAATATTTCAAAATTCCTGTTAGGCGACCAACATAAAAATATTCATAAATACAGTCAAATAACACTCAGAGTAAAACTGAATATTGAAAACAACAAATTTAAATTGCGGTAAACATAATTCAAAGGGTAAGAAAATTACAGGGTATTCCTTAAATGTAATATTTTCCAAAAAGAGTGCACCATTTTGAAACGTTATAAGATATGTAAATTATGTTCATGCCAAAGAGTTTATTTCAACCAGACCTTTAAAATGATGTATTACTTGTCCTATATTTATATTAAAAAATTTCATGATTCGAATTCACGAGTCTTAGTTTTGGAGGACACTATACATTTCATTGAAAATATTGTCAATGAACTTGCCATATGCCGTTTATAGAGAAAGTACTTTGTTTTTGGTACTAGACTAAACCATTTACCCACTATACATTATGCACGGATATTCTATAGTAGGTCTATGGAGAATTTGTGTAGTAGATTATTTTGTAGTAATAACTCAATAACTTTAACTGTCTTTCGATATAGTACCTTGGATGTACAAGAATCTGTTCAGTTTTAGATAGTTGGCATAAGGTGCTGGTTGGAGGAATTAATAAGATCTGTTATTCTTAGGGAGTTTAGGAACGTTCTACAGCCTTTGAGACAGAATAATGGTATTTCAGGCAAAGCTAATTCTCAGTATCAACAAAGTTTAGTAGAAGAGTCACTTGATTGTTGAATTTCCTTTCTTCTCAACAAGTTTTGTTAAGTAACTCCCATTAATTAAGCACTTAAAAATTTTAATTCAATATGAAAAGTTCATCTTATTTGGTTTTGATGTTGTATGGACTTCATTGTTTTGTCTGAATTTATTGGATGAATTACTATTTAATACGAGGGCTGTTGAGAAAGTAACCTCCGTTTGCTCACTGTGTGGGAAGTAGAGGGGATAGGGCCGCCATCTTGCTCTGGCGAACACGGCAGGTCAGTAAATATCCAGCTGTATTAGAGTGAAGGTTATCCTAGCACTAGTTTGTTTTCAGTTCTTGTCCAAATCAGTGCTGCAATAAAAATTCTCACGAAGTGTGTTCTGTCATTCGATTTTTCGTAGCTAAACAGTATTCGGCAGCAAAAGTTCATAGAGAACTTTGTGCTGTGTATGGGTTAAACGTAATGAGTGCAGTAGTTGTTCAGGAATGGATTTGCACGTTTAAAAATGGCAGTACAAATGTCCATGACGAAAGATGATGTGGCAGGCCGTCTGTGGTCACTGATGATCTGGTTGAGATAATCAACCCAAAAATCCGTGACAACCGATGCTTCACCAACTCAGAACTATTGAAAGAATTTTGAGAACTGTTTTTTACGAGGTAGTGATTGACACAACGCACCTTTCAGAAATCACATTTGAAAATTCTTTCAGAAAACCACAAAACTTGAATGACAGAATGCACTTCACACTTTGCGGGAATTTTTATTGCAGCACTCATTTCGACAAGCGACTGAAAACAAACTAGCGCTAGGACAACTTTCACTCAACTACGGCTGGACGCCCACTGACCTGCTTAATATATTCTCCTTTAGGCCCCCTGAAAACATTGATCTGCAAAGTTTCATTGCAATCTGATAGTTTTTAATGAAACTACAACTTATTTTATAATTACTTTAACCGCTCCCTAATTTTTTAAAAATATTTTCACTTCAGATGTTATTGTGTCTCAGTATGTTGCGTGTAGATTACACTATTCTTGTCACAGCGGCATGCTTGATTACTGTATAGCTAACCAACCATCACCAGGCATCAAAAAGATACTGGTTGAGACCTTCACTTCAGGCAAGACCAACAAAGACCTACAGTCATAAAGATAAATGGTTTAAGATTTTAAAAATTATTAGTAAGGGAGGAAGAGGATAAATAGAAGAGAGAGATGAGTCATAGTCTGCAAGCACATACTTTTGATAGGCAGGAGGGGAAGCAGACAACTTGTTAGCAATTCTCATACTGTCCACCCGAGTTTGTAGGTTGTTTACTAAGGAACTAAGAGGCCTAAAACAAATCTAATTAGACCATTTTTTTTCTTTGTTTAATGGTACGTTTTAAATTTTATACAAGTTTTAATAATTTATATCATAGTTGGAACAAAAAAAAGTACTGGAATTTTAACTAGTTTTCAGTGTTTTCAATTTACATTTTGATTTACAGTGTTATTACTTAAAAACCTGTTATTGTATCACATTTATACTGGGTTTGATAGAAATGCTTATAAGATTTATAAATTTTAGAATTGTAACTTTTCGAGAAAAAATGTTCTTATCGATTCCTTGAAACATTGCTTTCTTGGCTTCTAGAGGTTGTAAAATTAATTACTTGGTTTTGTTGTAATCATTATGACATGTATAGTCACGATACACTAATAGCTTAAATTGATTTAAAATAAATTTGAATTGATAAGAACTTTTTTTCTCAAAAAGTTAACTAGTACTAAAATATAAATGCTGTACAATAACGGGTTTTTTAGTAATAATGGTGTAAATTTTATGTACAGTGAAAACTAGTTCAAAATTCAAAAATTCACATGTTATAGCATACCATTAAACAAGGAAAATAATTAAACGATTAGATGTTTCGTAGGCCTTTTAGTTCCTTAGATAGTCAATAGTCAAAAATCTTTATTCATATTATGCACAACAACCTTCAAACTCGTCACATAATTTCTGCACTAGTAATGTGTAACAACTTTGTTGAGTCAAATTGTTGTCAACCGAAAGTTTTGACTTTCAATCTCCATAAATTGTTGTTGACAACCTAGTGAGTTGTCGTGTTTACACATAATAAAAAGGTTGCAACTTTAGGTTGTCAACTCTGGTGTAAAGCCACCAATAGGAAGACACTGTTTCTACCACTTAGTGTACATGAAAAATAATTGATCTGAAAATGATGACTTTGACCAAAAGATTGTAATTGTAATGTACTTGATATATGTTAACCCCCAATAATTGCAATTTGTATATCATAAAGCTTTTGACCATGTTCTAGAAAATCTTGAATTTCAATCTACTTTTTGCATATAAATGTTATGAACAGGTGAATGTTATGAACTTAAAGACATAATCATCAACATGGAATATTTTTCAGGCTCCAGGGAGAGACAAGTTTCTGCCCACGTGATCCAATGTGAGTGAACAACCCTTGCCATTATCGTCTACTAGACCAGCTTACTTTTCTGCCGCTGTTACAACTGGAGCGACATGGTCAAGCAGCATAACTCGATTCAGTGAAAAGAAATTATATCCAAGCAAAACTTGATCTTAATTGGATGTAATGCTATGTGAAATACACTAAAATAGATATTTATGAGTAAACTGGTGTTCTTTTTTCATCCCACGAACTTTTTATTATTGTGGACTTTCTGGGAAAGTATTTCTTGGTGCAAAATTGTAGTATCAGGAGAACAGAACCATGTAGGAGCTCTCAAAAGTGTCCAATTGTGGAGCCAGCAATGGCGACCTCCTCCTCACTTCTGCTCTCCTGGTACATCAATTTTTGGTCCAAAATCGTAGTATCAGGAGAACAGAACCATGTAGGAGCTCTCAAAAGTGTCCAATTGTGGAGCCAGCAATGGCGACCTCCTCCTCACTTCTGCTCTCCTGGTACATCAATTTTTGGTCCAAAATCGTAGTATCAGGAGAACAGAACCATGTAGGAGCTCTCAAAAGTGTCCAATTGTGGAGCCAGCAATGGCGACCTCCTCCTCACTTCTGCTCTCCTGGTACATCAATTTTTGGTTCAAAATCGTAGTATCAGGAGAACAGAACCATGTAGGAGCTCTCAAAAGTGTCCAATTGTGGAGCCAGCAACGGCGACCTCCTCCTCACTTCTGCTCTCCTGGTACACCAATTTTCGGTCCAAAATCGTAGTATCAGGAGAACAGAACCATGTAGGAGCTCTCAAAAGTGTCCAGTTGTGGAGCCAGCAATGGCAACCTCCTCCTCACTTCTGCTCTCCTGGTACACCAATTTTTGGTCCAAAATCGTAGTATCAGGAGAACAGAGCCATGTAGGAGCTCTCAAAAGTGTCCAGTTGTGGAGCCAGCAATGGCGACCTCCTCCTCACTTCTGCTCTCCTGGTACATCAATTTTTTGGTTCAAAATCATAGTATCAGGAGAACAGAACCATGTAGGAGCTCTCAAAAGTGTCCAGTTGTGGAGCCAGCAATGGCGACCTCCTCTTCACTTCTGCTCTCCTGGTACATCAATTTTTTGGTCCAAAATCATAGTATCAGGAGAACAGAACCATGTAGGAGCTCTCAAAAGTGTCCAGTTGTGGAGCCAGCAATGGCGACCTCCTCCTCACTTCTGCTCTCCTGGTACATCAATTTTTGGTCCAAAATCGTAGTATCAGGAGAACAGAACCATGTAGGAGCTCTCAAAAGTGTCCAATTGTGGAGCCAGCAACGGCGAACTCCTCCTCACTTCTGCTCTCCTGGTACATCAATTTTTGGTCCAAAATCGTAGTATCAGGAGAACAGAGCCATGTAGGAGCTCTCAAAAGTGTCCAGTTGTGGAGCCAGCAATGGCGACCTCCTCCTCACTTCTGCTCTCCTGGTACATCAATTTTTTGGTCCAAAATCATAGTATCAGGAGAACAGAACCATGTAGGAGCTCTCAAAAGTGTCCAGTTGTGGAGCCAGCAATGGCGACCTCCTCCTCACTTCTGCTCTCCTGGTACATCAATTTTTGGTTCAAAATCGTAGTATCAGGAGAACAGAACCATGTAGGAGCTCTCAAAAGTGTCCAATTGTGGAGCCAGCAACGGCGACCTCCTCCTCACTTCTGCTCTCCTGGTACATCAATTTTTTGGTCCAAAATCGTAGTATCAGGAGAACAGAACCATGTAGGAGCTCTCAAGTGTCCAGGTAGATTAAAAATTTCACAATCTTGCCTTTCTGTTCTGTCCACAGATCTTTTAAGTTTGAATGAAACAGAATCACAGGGATGGGATAAATAGAATATCTACAATAAAACACATCACTTTTTTATCACTATTTTTTTATTGTATTAATTCATAGTAATTACTTTGTTACAATAGGAATGATACAACAGTTCTAAAGAACTTACAAATCACACTTTTGTCAATGTGTTTGTCACCAGTCTTGCCCTTGCTGATTGACACATTTTTATACTCCCTAATTTTCCTGTGAAACACAGTCACAGTGGCAACAATAGGTTAACATAAGTCTCTTATGTAACAAATATAAAATAAAACATCTAACATGTTTTAAATAAAACTTAAACATCCAACAAATTATATACAGTTGAACCTCGATAACTCGACCCTCGATAACTCGAAATCCTTTATAAGTCGAATTTTTTAAAATCCCCTTGAACTTCTCATAAGAGTTAATGTTATTTTTACCTCTACAACTCGAATATTTCGATATTAAAACCTCGATAACACGAATTTTCCATTGTCTGGAATGGCACGGTATAACCTCTATAACTCGAAATTGGAACTATGCGAACCTTTACAAGTCGAAGTTCCAATCACTTCACCTTTATAACTCGAAGTTTATTATGGCAAACCTCAATAAACCGATATTCAGAATTTTCGCTGTTGAATAAAGGAGCTACATTTTCATGTTGTGACATGAATCGCCCCCACCCCTCACCGCTGTCCGTATTTCGTATGTTTATTGCAGTGTTGTTGACGTGCTGTAGTAACCACGCTTTGTTTTTCTACCTTGTGCGTTTGTGATTAGTCGCTGTGTTGTTCTTTGTGTAGTGTGATGGAAGGTAAGCGAAAGTGCAAGACTTTAAGTGTAGAAGAAAAACAAAGGATTCTAACAGAAGTAGACAAAGGAGATAAAAAGAAAATTGACATTGCAAAGGAGTTTGGCATTCCACCTAATACGTTATCGACGATCCTAAAAAATAGGGAGAAGTATGAAGAAGGAAGTGTCCTAGCTATGTCATGTAAGAGGGCTAAACAGGCTGATTTTGAAGATATAGATCGATGTGTTTTAAAGTGGCTAAAACAATGTAGAGATAAGAACATTTCAATTTCAGGCCCTATTCTTCAAGAAAAGGCAATTGATTTCGCAAAGAAATTAGGTCATGATGGGTTCCGTGCTTCAAACGGTTGGTTGCAAAACTTCAAAAAAAGAAATAATGTAGTTTTTAAAAAGATATGTGGAGAGAGTGCCAGTGTTGACACAAATGTTTGTACTGAGTGGATTGAGAAACTCTCTAAACTAACCGATGATTACGCTCCTGAGAACATTTACAATGCTGATGAGACTGCCCTATTTTTTAAGTGTTTACCAGACAAAACCATGACTTTCAAAGGTGAGACATGCAGTGGGGGTAAACATAGTAAAGAGCGGTTAACGGTGCTCCTAGGTGCAAACGCTACTGGAACAGTTAAGTTGAAACCATTTGTTATTGGTAAGGCTAAAAAGCCACGATGTTTGAAAGGAATCGAAAGCCTCCCTACAGACTATACCGCTAACAAGAAAGCGTGGATGACATCAGATATTTTTGGACAGTGGCTCAAAGACTTAAACCAAACAATGAAGAAGAAGAAGCAAAAAATACTTTTATTTATTGACAACTGCTCTGCCCACGGTGATTTGTATAATCTCTCCCATATTAAAATTGAATTTTTACCTGCAAATACAACGTCAAAATTGCAACCTTTAGATCAAGGAATAATTAAAAATGTCAAAAGTTTCTACCGAAAGGAAGTTGTGCGTAGATATCTGAATGATGTGGAAAATGAGTCTCCAACTAAAATAAACATTCTGGATGCCATGTGGATGCTTACGAAAGCATGGAACAATGTAACTGATAAGACTATTTCCAATTGTTTTAAAAAGTCTGGTTTTAAAGTCAGTGGAGATAGTATGGAGGAAGAGAGTGGAAATGCTTATCCTGCTTCAGTTATTGAAGATCCAACAGGTTGGGTGGAAACAACGGAGAATCTCAACATAGAAGAAATGCTGTTCAAAGACTTTGTTAATGTTGATGACAATGTAGCAGTTTGTGGTGAACACGTATCTGACACAGACATCGTAGCATCAGTGGTTTCACCAGGAGTAGATGATGAGGAAGACGAGGATGACGACCCCATCGACCCGGACAACATGCACTCAACCCCGGAACCTACACTCAAAGAAGCCCGAGCTGCCATAGACCTGCTTCGACGATATTTTGTAAAAAAGCCAGTTATGAGTGATAGTGTTGTTACATCCATTGCTAATCTGGATACCAGTTTGGATTTTGCCGCTTCATTAGGTAAACAGTCAAAAATTGATGATTTTTTTAAGGCCATGTAAATATTTTTGTAACTGATTTTTTCCAATACAGTATTAATATTGGATTTTATAATGTAGCTTGAATATTTTATTTTTTAATTATTGTATTATTATTTGGCCACAGTTTAGTTTAAATTAAATTTACAAATTTGAAATTACTTATGTCGATTAGTTGTCTTTTACACATTCCTTCAATTAAAATACTGTGCAGTTATTTAAAATAGTTTTATTTGAACCCTGCATAAAATGTATTATTACTTTTTATAACTACATATTTTACTTATGTATGATGTTCAGATAAACAGTAATCACGCAAACGCACTGCCTAGCAACACAATTTAGAAAAGTTCAATAATCTGTGGACCCTCTATAACTCGAAGTCGGCTATTTTTACACTCGATAACTCGAACCTTGTTTACTCGAAATATTCGATAACTCGAATTTTTTTCGCGTCCCTTCAGATTCGAGTTATCAAGGTTCCACTGTACAATTTATAAATTTGAGGAACATAAATACAATAACAAGGTTGCTACAGATGTTGTCACAGTTTTAAAAGATTAAAGAAATTCTGTGACAATTCTTTGCTTTCTATAGCCTATTGAACAAAAAATCTTTAAAAAATCTACTCAGTTATATCCTATCTACAGCGACTAAGTCCGCCCGGACGGATGTCGACGACTAAAATAATATCAAAAATAACATCTGTACACGGCTGGCATGTTTCACAGGTAGGGATGTGCCTCTACACTAACGGAAGAATTATCTCATTTTTAATGCTTAGATATTGCAACTGTCAACACTGATTCTCTATTTACATTCATTAAATGTACTTAAGTCATCTGAGACTTTTCAACTTAATTATTTTCTAAAATAAAACGAACACATTTAAAATGTCCTAATGAATATTACTTTCAATTTCTAAGCTTAATCAAACATAATGAGAAAAAAGAAAACCATATTAAAAAAATTATGAAAGTTATCGTTCAAACTATTTTTATCAATCAATCCATAGAACATGGATGAAATAATGAGGTCCTCTTAAATTTAACTTCCTCATCAGGATGTTTTATAATTTTTGTTATTTCAATATAAACATATCTATGTATACAAATACTTCATACAAATTTCATTGATTAGCTGAGTAGTTTTAAAACAGTAGCAAATATATAAAACTTTACATTCAATTTGAAATAAATAACAGTGGAAATTTGTTAATATGTTCATATATCCTATATCATAACATTGTAGAGACAGGGAAGCTGTGAACCATGTATTGCCACATATTGCTTCGCTTGTTACCGTCCACTGGGTTCAGGCTTGTGGCCTTTGATGGGCCTAATCGTCACTCAGTCCTGCACGCTTCTCCTCCAAGAGCATTGCATCTAGCTCATCCGTAAGGTTGGCAAGCATATTGCCTATGTCATTCAGAACATCAGCTGGCTCCTGCTCTCCTTTTCTGAAAAGAGTCAATACATTTTGAGAAGGATCAGCTGATAACCACCGGCTGTTCATTTGTCATTGGGCTATTAATTAATGACACTTTCTAAGGAATAGTCGGCCTTAGTTTGTAACAATGACTACATTCGCTCATATACACTCATCACATTAATTCGAAATCCATATTCGCCCATATCTTGACGATCGGCGTCTTATGAATAAATAAAAATAAATAAATAAAAAATGTAAAAGAATATTTTATTTCACACTAGTTGATTAAAGAGTTTATTAATTATGTCATAGTTTGTTTTACAACACTGACTCTACCACCAATAAAAGAATTCTTTCTGCATCTATAGACTGCGATGAAAGACGTTGCTACAGACGAGGGATTACTATCAATATCATAGTTGTATCTACCTCTCAAAACAGACTATTTTTTACATTTGTTGTATCTATCATTTTTTTTCCTTTTTATATCAATCACAAAACTATGTTTCTTTCCCAAAATGATTACAATTTACTTGCATACGACCATTTTGCAATCGAATTGTATGAAACTTAATGAGTGTGATGACAATTTGATTCTTAAACTTAATTGTCATCACCCTGTGACAAGTTTAGTATAATAATGGAGGGCTTGGTTATTTATGTACAAATTCAAGCTGCCCCAAAAAACCAAATTTGTGGCTCTAGACAACAAAGTTGAAGCTAACTGTGACGTTTTCACCTTGAAGCAGGTTTTCTCCAAACAGATATTTACATCAAATCTACAAACGGCTTACGTACCTACACTATTAATATTATTCATTTTTATATATTTTATTAAATCTTTCAGTTCTCTTGTTTTCTTACAAATATAACATTTACACATAAAATGTTAATGCTATTTTGGTGAAAAATAATATTTAGTGTATGTTCCATATGATTTTGAAAATACATTTAATCCCTTGCAGGTGAAGGACACAGTATATGTATTATCGCGGACAGTAGACTGGAGGCCAAAAAAAAGGCTGAATCGCTGTGTCATAGGTTTTTGTTTAACAAGAACTGTTTGTAATTCTTAATGATGTCGCTGTAAACAGTTTGATTGCAGTAGCTCATTTAAATTAGTTGTAAAATAATTATATTCAAGCCTGGTAGATAGCGCTCACAAGCTCAGACTGTGTCCTCAGTTTTGATTGTATCAGTTCAGTAAAAGAGCAACAGTTGAGCGTATGGCTTGCTATGCAGAATAATTTATGTTCTGAATTTATTTTAAATATATAAGCTGCAATGGACTTTTTAATTTATTTTAATTATATAAAATAATTGTAAAACAATGGACGTCTTTTATAAAGAAATATGGAAAAACAAACGATAGCAAAACGTTAACTGACGAACAGGACTGGCTGGTACAGCAAACAACTTTGGCTGCTATACCCAGAGCACTTCAATTTTTCTTCACTAGCAATGGGTGAATAAACACACACACATATTCAGGGTAGTGTGAAAAATAAGGAAACAATTTCACAGCATTATTTTTTTCAATGATAATTAGATAATTTATTTAGTTATATAATTATTGTGTACCATAAAGTATAATTTCTGATCAGAATAATCTACTTGAAACCGTTAAATAGCAGAGAAATAATTTGTTCAAATTAGTTTCTTTGAAATTCGAATGGCTGCTACTCTGAAAAGGATAACCTTTCAAAGTCCGGTTTATGGTAATTAATTTCTCGTGAATAGACCTGTCAATTGATATCAAACTCGACCTAGGCTTACATTGAAGATTTTCGTTCAAATTCTCGTGGGCCGTCTCCCTGAAAAGATGAAATGCCGCTAATAGTGGCAAAAAGTATGTTCTTTGTAACTATGATCATGTACAAGATTTCACTTTTACAAGTGAAGCCATAGAAAAGTTGTGAAAGCATTTCCATATTTTTGTTCTACCCTGTATATATTGTATTGTCATTTGTATTTTAAACAAATTATTGTTATTAGGACTTAACTAAATTCAAACTCAGTACCCTCAGTTTGTATGGATAAAATTAAAATCTGTGATGGTTAAAATTAAAGATTATTTATACACTTGAAAATGACTATAAAGTCAAAACATGTTGTGTAATATAATTTAAATAAGATTTTTTGAGAGGGTACTCAGTTTGAATTTAGTTAAGTCCTAATAATACATAAGTAACCCTATATCTTAATATGATATTACTAAATTATTGTTAATATGACACCCTAAAACAAATTGCCATCAAGGGAAATCAGTTTAAAATTTAAAGTCTGCATTGTAAAACTATTTCCGTAAGTAATGTTGTAAGCTTTTTCACAACATAAAAGACTCAGTTTTCATGTTTATGCTAATTTAAGAACAATGGCCTACTTCTTAATATGATATTACTAAATTATTGTTAATATTACACACCTAAAATATCTTGCCATCAAGGGAAATCAGTTTAACATGTGAAGTCTGTACTGTAAAACTATTTCCGTAAGTAAGGTTGTAAGCTTTTTCACAACATAAAAGACTCAGTTTTCATATTTATGCTAATTTAAGAACAATTCATATTAGTAAACTATTTTTACCTGGAGATGGTTCGGGTATTATCTGTAGGTGGAGGCTGGACTCTTATTGGTGGCACATAATCTGCAAATAAAACGACTTTGTGTAAATTGACAACAATCAAACTAAAGTGTTTTGTTTGATTAGTTTAAAATTTATATCTTTAAGCCAAACAAAATTCAGCCACCTGCAAAATTCAGGATTTTTATAGTTTGTTATCAAATCTGAAAGATACATCTCTGTTATTATTTAAAATAATTTGTTACTGTTCAACCAAAAAATAATCGTGATTAGATACTAAAATTATTATTTTTGCCCTCAAAATTATTTTGTACATGCTAAAAATTATAAATATATTAATATTTGCCTGCTTGGCGACCCAGTGTGAATCTCTAACTGAGGTTACGCACTTCTGAACTGACAAGGGAAAAATCAATAGAAATTTACATACAAAAACATATTGCTAAAGAACCAAAGTCTATGTTTACTACAAGTTTACTAAATATTGGCACACATTTTGAAATTTAATTTTCATGTAAATAATAAAAAACATTTACTGTAACAAACCATTGTTTTTATTCTAATATTACAAAAACATGAAGCGAATGGGAGTCAGAAATTATCAACAAACTATTTTTAAACTGTTTTTTAAAGATTAAATATGTCATCTATTTTGTATATTAAGGTTAATAGAACTACAATGTACAATAAAGCCGGTCATATACGGCCTAATATGGTGACAAGGTAGGCCGGATAACTTTGAAGTCGGATAAGGAATTAGCATAATAAATGTTTGATTTTTGTATAGCAAATGTCCGCAGGTATACGGTTATGCATTGAAGAAACTACATAATTAATGAATTATTGTTTAGTACTGAGCTATAAGGGTTTTTCTAAATATTTAGTGATAATTTTATAAAATAGCATACATTTTTATTTAAGAAAATTAAAAACTAAAATTCTGTTGGCCTGCCAGTATCATATTTCTTGGTTAGGTACTTTCTGGTCACGTAATAGAAATGAAAAAAATCAAAAGTATATAAATTTGATTTGACTTTGGAACATCCAGTAAATAAAAAACGGAAGATACAGTATACTAGAAAAACTCGTACTAACACACACGGAATGGCGACATAATTTATAGCAACTGTTTAATCTATTGACATGTCAGGGCAATATTTCCAAAAATAGTGTAAATCCCTCATTATACTCCCCACCCCTGAGCCGCCCAAGCCAGTTATCGAAAGTTATGTCAGGTTTAACTGTATAAAGGCTATAACCAAACAAAATTAATATTTTGTTTGGTTATAGCCTTTATATTAGTTAATACTAATAACAGTTTTAACACCAAAAAAGTGTTGCAAAATGAGTTTGTCTGTAACGCAATTTCACGTCCCCTCATCAATTGTTCCACAAGGAGTTAAAATTATAACCAGTTTATTTACAGTTTGTGAATTGAGTAAATAAAAATAAAATCCGAGTTTTACCTGTGACATTCCTAACAGCTCGCTGCTTGATTGTACCAGCGTTCTCGTTGGCGAATGGCAGAGAATCTGATTCCGTACTCGAACTCGACTGTAAACAAAATGGCATTTTAAAACAGTAGAATGTATATGATACACTTAACACGATAATACACTTGAAAGAATGCTCATCATATGTTGAGTATTATTGCTGTCTCGTCAGGTATGAAACTTCAACCTCTTTCTCTCTTTACTTCTACAATATGTAAACTCTCGATTTAACACACTTCGGATCTTATTTCACTGTACAATGCGTGCGAAAATCGAAGCTGGCAATTTGTTTACTTCTGTATCGGAGTGACTGAAAGACTCCATTCCTCGTATTGGGAAGTGGACGAGTTCATTACTTACACACTTTCGGCATTGCCAGTGTTTTGATTACTGTGGCGGAGTGAAAACAGGTTCTTATTCATTTAAAGGATATAGTTACTATACATACTTTTAAAATTACTAAAATTATATAGTCCTACAAGACAATGATTTTGACAATATTTAATTGGCCATGTTCTTCTCGTAAAAATTCGCAATGCTCACATGATACACATTGCATGCAATTAATTGTGTAGGCACTCCTCTCTTGCTTGCCATTCGATATGAGTTTCGAAACTGTTTTTTTCTTAAAACTGTGTTTATAGAAATGTTTTATACGGCTTGACCTGCAGCCAAATTAAGCCAGATAACCAAGGTACCCCAATTTAGGAGGCCTCTCATAATCTGTAGGCGTGACAATCAAGTATTGAAACTTTTTTCCATTTACTATCTAAGTTTACACGTCAACTGAACATAACGATATTGGGGAAGAGCACAAAATTATTTACAATATTTCCGCTCAGCCATTATCAGTACAAAACAACTGTCAGTGTGACATGAGCTAAATGCAATCAGCTTAGAAATAAGTGGTGGAATAATATGTTATTTGCAATAAATTTTGATAAAACTGGTTTATTGACATAGAAGTAATTGTTGATAACAGATAACCGCATTATGACCATGCTATCTATTTGTTGGATTTCATTATTTAGCCTTAAAATGAATAAGTTATTTTTGCCTCATCCAGAACTGATTGCTAAAAAAATTCACACTAGATAGTTACGTTAGGTTAAAGGCGCTAGTACTCCAGGAATTAGTACTTTGGAGAGATGGTACATCATCAAACCTACCTTAGAAGACAAGCCCACTAACTCTCCAATATACTAACACTAGATAGTTAGTTATCTGCTAATACTAGAACTTACCTTAAAGCTAGCGTCAGAGCCATTGGCGTGAATGCCCGACCAGTTGGTGGTGGGGGGTTGTGACGGTGCAGGAGCAGGAGGGGATGGACAGTGTAAGTCTGCTACCACAGTTACACACTCACTCTGCCGCTTGGGCGGTGACGGCGGTAACCGCTTCAGGGTTCCCACACTCATCATCACATCTCTGCAACACAGAACATCACGGACTAGTAACAAATTTTATTTTAAGTTAGGCAACCACATCATTAATCTGAATGTCAACATTTTTCTAAGTTAACTACGTTAGCTAAGTTAGCTTATCATTGATTTCTAATTTTCCATGACACACAAAAGATATATATATATATATATATATATTTTTTAATTACCTTAAAATATCTTGTACCTCAGCTACAGATTACGCCACATACATCATATAATTCAATGTGCAAATCGCAGGCATTAAAAACTGTAAGATACAAGGTGTATAATATCGTAAGAGTGCTTAAAACGGAGCATTACATTGTCATGTCAGTGGTAATTGAAAATATTTTACATTTATCAATAATGTAACTTCAATTAACCGCTGCAATAATGTTATCAATCAGTGATTTCATAAATACTCTTTGTTTGAATTAGAATCTCTTCCATGAATCTAAACCTAAAACTTTGGAAAATACTTCTTGTTCAGCCACAGTTTGTTCTGACATATTACCACTTTAGGCAATGTTACAGCCTAGTTTAGAGCTATTAAATATCATTAGACTTATTAAGCTTCCATAATTAAGTCAAACGATTCTTATTTCTATCTATTACATAGCTAAACAATCTAGAATATTATATAATTGAGAATTGTTTTACATTTTTACGTATTATTGGCAGCATATACAACGTAATGTGCAGTTCTTAAATACATTATTATTTTATGAATATTCTTTTAATCAGTTTTTTTATTTTAAATCATTTTCAATTATTGTAGCTATCCAATTTTCTCTGTAGCTATTCATTTGATTCTCCATAAAGCTAATATTACATTATATATATATATATATATATATATATATATATATATATATATATATATATACATTTTGCAGCTTTACTTATGGACGTAACATTATTAACTAATCCTTTATTTTTCTTTAAAGAGAACAGAATTGTCTAGAAGCTTGTGAGATGAGAGTTCAATTTTATCGTGTCTCCTTTTCATTAAAGAAATATCTACTATTTATTCAAATGTATTTATTAATAAACTAAAAATTTAAATCTCATGGGGCTCTAGTTGCACTCATCCTATATGTAGAGTATGTCAACATTTGATTAGGGGTGTGCGAGTACTCGACATTTCAGTATTTGATAGAGTATTTTACTACTTGAACTCAGCTCGAAACTTCCGAAACTACTTGAAGTTCGATCGAGTAGTTGTATTTCACGAAATATCAAATTTACATCTTAATTTAGTTTTAAGAGTAAACAATTTTATAAGTTATGTATAAAAATGTGCGCTTCCTTGTGTTTTATTTTACCCTTAATCATATGTTACCAGTTTGGTACGCGTAATTATGAATTAAACAATACGCCTAAGAATAGGTACAAATCCATACAGCCAATAGTGTCAGTTACTCAGTTACAGCTAAATATAAAACTAAATACTATACCAAACTATTGAATAACAAATATATGCAATCCTTTTGATACAGAATTATATAGCTTTAGTAACAGTAATTAAAATTAAAAAGTTTAAAATGTAAGGTTTAAAGGAGCTGCTTAGGATACTCTGTTTATTACATAATTATTGTTGTTATTGAGGCTGTTTCTTTATAGATCATCCAGTGAATATAAGGCTCTCTCTGTAAGGAATTCTTTTAACTTAAATTTAAACTTTACATTGCTTTCAATATTTGTGATGCATTTTGGAATTTTACTTAAGTATTTAGCCCCTATGTAGGAGGTTTTTTTTTAAATTGAATTTTATGATAGGGGATTGATATTTGATTTTTTTGTCTAGTATCATATGAGTGGACATTACTATGAAGTTGAAATTCTTCCATGTGTGTTCTCACATAATAAATGCACTCAAAGATGTATAAGCCAAATACTGTAATAATGTTCAGTTTTTTAACCCTTAAAACGCTGAGTAATTTTCTGTAATTTTTCAATTAACGCTTAATTTTCTTGAATATATATAATTTTAGTTTTTGTAAAGTTATATTTTTTTAAATCTAAACTAGGATAGTACAATGTAAAAAAAAAAATAATAACGATATTGTATTTTTATATTCATTTTTTATTCATTACAAAGTTTTATCAAAACTGTAAAAACGAAATATTATTGCATGCAATTAAAAAAATTTTATACTTGCAAAAATAAATTTTTCAATTGAAATATGATTTTAGAATGACAATTTCTTCCTTAGAAAGTAGCAGCTGTGTGAAAAACTTCAAAACTATAAATTTTATAGCCATTATAAAAATATATACAATATAACTCAACAAGACAACAGATTATACAAAGTTTATTATTTTGAATTTACTCTATATTTTTCATTGTGAAGTCTAGTTTTATTTTTGTTGTAAATAGTGTTTATTTTGTGTACATAATCTGTTTGTTTACACACCGGAAGTTAGTACAATGCACGAGACAGACAACAAATAACTGCAGACTGACTTGAGCGCCAGCCGGTCGCCGCGTCATGTGACTAGCAGATGCGTATATATTCGCTGCGAGCGCTAGCGGTTATCTTGACAGAGGCAATAATGAATGAAAACTTCATATTATTTACATTCGTTGCCTAGTAACCAGTCCAAAGGTCTCGAAAATGAATAATAACTTGAAAATAAATAGTCTTGACCTTGAATCTTAGAACTCGTTACGTTGTATTAGGCCTGTTCTAGGATTATTGTTATCAGCTCGCGAAATATTACGTATAACGCGTTACGGGCAATTGTAAACATGCGTATATATACGGATGCCACGTTTTAAGGGTTAAAATATTCTTTTACAGAGTCTGTTTGTTCAAGTTTTAAAATAATTCTGATGGCCTTTTTTTGTAGGCCTAATATTTTATTTAAATTATTCTTTGATGTTGCTCCATAGACACAAATAGCATAGGCTATATGTGAGTGAATATGAGCAAAGTATATAGTTTTTAAGACCTCTATACTACAGAAAAAAACTCATTCTCTTCAGGGCATAAAGGCCAGAGTTGATTTTATTGCTTATACCAGCTATATGAATGTCCCAACTGAGATTTGTGTCAATTAGTAGTCCAAGAAATTTTGTTTCACTAATTTGGTCAATTTCCATATGATCAATTTTAATAATTAAGTTTTCATCCTTAGTTTTGTTTTGTTTTGTTTTAAAAACCATAAAATTAGTTTTATTGATATTAAGTTTTAAATTATTTTCTATAAAAACCTGCTGCAGCTTTGCTAGATTTTCACAAGCCTTAAATTCTAGCTCTTTTATTGTATTTGTTGTGGTAATGAGATTAACATCATCGGCGTATAAACAAATTTGACTATCATTGCTATTGATGTGTTCAATTATGTTCGGTAGTCCGCTCAAGTAGCAGATAAATAGTAGTGGCCCAAGTATTGAGCCCTGTGGTACACCACATCTGACTCTACGGGTTGAAGAATTGTATTTGCATATTTTATTTTTTGAAACATGTGTAATCTCTAAATACTGCCATCTATTATCCAAATATGATTTCATCCATTTTAAGCAAACTCCTTTTATGCCAAATTTTAATAATTTATCCAATAGTAATTCATGAGACAGACTGTCGAACGCCATCGACAAATCCATAAACGTACTGGCCACTTTTTGTTTATTATCATAGAGTCTATAACAGCTTCAATGAATTTAATTAAGGCTGTAACAGTAGATTTTCCTTTTCGGAATCCATATTGTTCTTTATCTAGAAGTTTGTTTTTTTCTAAATATTCTGTTAGCCTGAGGTACATGGCTTTTTCATAAATTTTCGATATTGATGGCAATATTGATATAGGACGGTAGTTCTTGATATTTGTTTGTTCATTTTTTTATAAACTGGGATGACTTTTTGAAACTTTAAGTTTGTTTGGAAATATGTCCGATACAAAAGAAGAATTTATCAGATGTAATAACGGTTTTACTAGGGATAGTTTAACAAATTTGATAAGCTTTATTGAGATTTCATCACATCCACTAGATGACTTACATTTCAATGAATCAATTATTCTAAGCAGCTCGTCTTTATTAACAGTTAAGCATTTGAAATTGTTTTTTAAGTTCAATATAAAATTAGACTGGTCTGTAGCATCAACTATATTATTAGTTAATGGTGCAGAATTGTTAATAGTATCATTCATCTTATTTGCAAAATAATCATTAAATATGTTACATATTTGTAAAGGATTGGAGATCGGTCCATCATCACCCATCAGTGATATATTTTTACTAATTACTTTTTTACTATTCGTTGTTTCTCTTTTAATTATTTCCCATGTTGTTTTGATAACATTGTCTGAATTCTTTATTTTATTGTCAAAGTAAGACTTTTTAGTATTAATAAGGTTTGCTTTGTATTCATTATATTTTTGTCTTACAATATTTTTTTAATTTGTCACTTTTTGTTGATTGAGATAGCTTTTTCAGATAGACGATATCATTGTGGTTGTCTTTAATTTCCTTAGTAATTCATTCATTATTGATTTTATTTTTTTTTCTTTGAAACAATTGGAAATGAGGTGTCAAAGTTATACTTTAAGATTTGAAAAAAATTGTCATACTTTTCACCAACAGGTGCTTGAAAGACAGTACTCCAATCCTCTCTATCAAGCAATTCTTTAAACAATCTATTGTTTTCTCTAGAGAATTTTCTACCAGTATAAGATATGCTCTTAGATACTTCATTTTCTGGGCAACTAGTCAAAACATCACAGATCTGGCCATCATGATCTGATAGGGCAGTGATAATACCTTCTGTACTCAGGCGTGTACATTCTATGTTAGTGATAAAATTATCGAGACACGACTCTGAAGTTGAAGTGACCCTTGTGGGAAAATCAATTAAATATTGCATGCCATGAGACAACAAAATTGACTTAAGCTCATTTGTTTTTTTAAAATTAACTAACATATTAATATTGATGTCCCCTACTAATATTACATACTTTTCTTTTACTGTGAGGACGGTTATTAGTTCATCAATCCTACTTAAGAATTCGCTATTTTTAAAATTTGGTTTCCTGTAAATGCCTGCAACTAATATAGATTTTTTATTTAATCTGAATTTTGATACACAACTTTCAAATAATTTTTCCTCACGTAGCCTATCTATTTTATATGAATTAATTTTCTTTCCTTTTATCCCTTCTTTAGCTAACATTATTACACCTCCACCTTTGGTGTTGGTGCAAGAAAATTTTGATATTGTTTTGTATTTATCTAAATGAAATCGATTTAGTTCAAGATCCGTCATATTATGCTCTGTAAGCACAACGACATCCGGTTCAATCTCGGCTAGGGTTATTTCTAATAGTTCTATATGTGATTTTAAATCTTGAATATTTTGGTGGAAAAATCTAAATTTATTACTGAATGAACTGTGATGACCAGGATTTTGATTGGAATTTCTCAACATGGTATTAGAGATTCTCTCAACTGGTAGTTTAAAGGAGTTAACATTATATTATTATTTTCTAGGCTTGTTGAACTGTTTGGAATGTCTGTAGAATGCAATTCTACACCAAGCGTCATTGAATCATCGCCGACACCTGGAGTTGATAGTGTTGATGTTACCTTACTATATGTCTTATATTCATTGATCACATCTGTAAGTCGGTTGACGAATGCTTGATGAGAGAGTCCATTTCTCAGCCCTCCTCTGGAAGACTGCTCGTTATCCGTTATAACACAAACTGTGGCCCCTGTGTTCTGTTGGAATTCCACAATATTGATTGCAAACTCTTCAGGGTCAATTTTGTCTCGAAAGCAGCCCATTGGAGAACAGATCAACACTGCCAATGCCTTTTTTTTTTAAGTCTTGAGTAAGCTGTTTAAAGGCATCCCTGTAATCCTCCTTAGTTGGTTTGTCATAGTAGTGAGTCTTAGTTACTAGTCCATACACTGTAGCCCCATTCTGTATATTTCTGACAAGTCAATTTATCCATTACATAGTCGGATGGCTGAGGCTTACCAAATTTCTTTTTAAATGAGACCGCTACTCCAGCCGACATGTTCCTACTGTGGTTAAGATAACTGGAAATTGCATGCGCAAATGCTACCGTTGTGTTATTCTGAAAACTATCTATAAACATATTTGTCAGATTTAAATATAGAGATGTCACTTTCTTGTAGTTGTATTGAGCATCTTGATTCATTTAGTGAAGAGTTATATGTTTTGTTTATATTTTGAATTATACTATTTGCTAGTAGTGAACAAAGACTGGCTTTTCCTTTCTTATTGAGATGAAGACCATGTCGGGTATGACCCGATCTAAGAAACTTTACTTTCTGAATTGGTAACACATTTAAATGGGTCTTCGCCAACTTACAAATAGTTGAATTACTAACCTTATTTACTTCCTATCTTTTGGTTTAGCAAAGGATTATCATAACGAAAAGGTATACTTGGGATGATGACATTTGTTTTATTAATAATGGGTTCGATGGTATTGAATAGATCCTCAGTGATAATTTTTGAATCTTGAATATATTTTATGTCATTGGTACCACCAATGATGATGACATAATCTTTTTCGTTAAAGTCTTGTGTTAATCTACACACATCTTGCACCACATCTCCCAGAGAAGCATTTGGTTTAAAAATTGAAACCACCTCACACTTTTCTCCCAACTGCTCCTGCAGGAGTCGTCCACATCCCTGTCCATGGCTATCTGCTAAAAGAATCACTCTATGCTCCTTGTTTCTTTTTTCTCTCCTTTTACTTGTATTTGAACATTTTTTTTAGGGCTATTTTTTTCTATAAACATTTCTGTTTGTTGGTGTAGTAGTGTATTGAAGCTCACTTGAGTTACAATTATTCATGAGGCAATCCTTTTCATCTATTGTTTGTAATACACTAAAATAATTATTCGTTGCAAGACCATGATTTTGAGGCATATTTACATTTGTTTTATGCCTATAGTTATATCCAACTTGAGTCCAAAATTCCGTCTTTTGATTTATTTTACCTACTACAACATTAATATCATCCACATAACATTGGTTCACAGTCTCCATCAATGATATTATAGTTTTTGGTTTAATTTTGGTTTGGTTGTTCAGAATATATGCTAAGGTTGAACGTTTCTTGAAGAGGTCGATTTTTGTGGGCTGTAGCTTCTGCATCACGATGACAGATCAAGTGTTTGGTCTTTAATACAGCTAAGGGTAACAAGTTCAATACAAAAAAGTGTGTAGATACCACAGTCGTATCCACTGAACTGTACTGGCCCTTTTACGTTAACAATCTCAGGTGTTTCTGTCTTTCCGGTTAAATAATGTTGAATTTTAACTGCAACAGATTCGGCTGATGGGAAATTGTAGTCAATCTTGGAATCATAGTGGAAAAACTTGCTTGTATAGCCATCATAGATAAGGGTGCTCCAGTGTGAACCACCTGCTTTTGTTAGCTGTTGAGAATCATTTATAGGCATTACAATAACAAGCTTGCCTTTCAAATTGAGAGGTTCCAAAAGGTGATTAAAATCATGAAGACTTTTAACTGCATGTACAATTAATGGGTTTACAATGATACAGGATTTTTCTCCTAAAAAAGTATAATTTATGAGGTTGGAGTATTTTTGGACGGTTTCATCGGAAAGCCATTGCTCATTTAATAATTCATGGTTTATTGCAATGTTTGAGAAATATATGTCAGTTTGGGTACTGCCCGATGTCCCAGTCACTCTCTCTTGAGGTTGAGTAGATCTATTACAATCAAGTTCAGTATTAAAACAGTTTGTATCCCCCATACTGTCATTGCTACTGTCAGACAAAACTGGAGTCATGAATGACTGATTTATGGTATATGGTGAGCTGTTTGTAAACATGCTACTCTGTAATTTGCTTGTATTAGTTTTAGTTATATTTATATTTTGGCATTTTGTAGCTGCAGGACTGTGAGCACTACGGTTCCTTGTTTTTGTAGTTGGAGTAATTTTAAAACTTGCTTCTACTTCCTTAAGGGCTTTATTGATTTTATCGTTTCTCAGGGATTTTGTTTTTTGTACTCCATATTTTATTTTATTTTCAATGTATAGACAAAGATCTATTTCTTTAATGATTGCGGTTTCCTTAGTTCCATAAAATGTTACATGGTATTTTGGAATTGTTGTATCTAAACTAACTATTCCATCTATTTCAGCAGGCCAATGGGGGTAACCTTTCACTTTGGCAAATACCTTATCACCAACTGAGAATTTATGACATTTGTTGTAAATCGTGTAGGTAGTACACAACGACAGTCAAATGAACTAGTCGACGTAGTGAACAAGTTCATTCATTATGATTTGAACTAGTTCAATTCATACACAGTTGACAACAAAGCTGGGAAGGTAGCGATCACTGTAAATAGTTACCGTAGTAGCGATCATACATGTTGATTATCGAGTCTACTCGTCACTTGTAACCTAACCTAAAATAGCGTAAATAAAACAGAAGTACTGGTTAGTGTCCTTATGACTCAAGAAAGGGGACGAGAGATCCGATTCAAGATACTCAAAAAGACCTACAGTAGAAACCCTATTTTCCGTCAGGGGTCGGGATCGCGGCCGTGAAGGATTGGAGAATAGACGGATTATAGAGAATTCACCCACTCACACTTATATCACTGGAAACTTATTATTAGCACTTATGCACGTTAAATTTAAATGCTGTATGGTACATATTGATTAACAAAATGAGAAAGGTTAGAAAAAAGACATGTTCCAGAATGTATATACTGCAAGTCACAACTACCCTTTTATTACAGAAGGCCTCATTTTAATGTAAAACATAAGCTTGTACATTATGTAAAAAGCACAAAAATTAATTATCAACATTAATAAAATTAAACTGCAGTACAGGGTAACATATTAAAGCCCAGTTCCCACGGATAGTGTTTTCGCAGACATCAGTTGGCCCGATGTCGGTACACGGATAGTGTGTTGCCGTGACAGTCTGTTCCAACGGCCCGTGTAGGCGTTGCGGCTTCGACAACATGACTTTGTAGTGCTGCCTCCTTCCCCATGTTGTACGAGACCTGTACAGGCAACCCCGGACGGTCTGTCCATACGTCAGGCGAACACAGCCGAGCTGTTCCAACGACTTGTTATCTGGTATACGGCAGATGAGGCCTTACGGATGGCAGGCCGTTGGAACTAGGCTTATGAGGGCTAAACGGGGGGGGGGGGGGCAATTATCGTCTTCTAGACAGATGAGTCATACGGTAACTGTCACATCGTGGCGCTACGAACTCAGACACTGACGGATAACAGAACATGGCGGAAAATAGGGTGACGAACAATAGGGTTTTCACTGTATTACCGATACAAATCTAATGGTCTGTACGCCATGGAAATTGTGCATATTTTCGTTCATATCAATAATACCGTTTAATCAAAAGGGCCCCAAGAACGGGTTACTTTACATCCCTAGAATCGAACTTCCCATCTTTTCTAGGCGAAAGTTCATCTCGGTTGTAGTATACGTACATGCAAGGAACCGTTCGGAACTGAAATTATCGTATATTTCTCGTGAGTCGATTTGAGGTCTACTTTGTTTTTTAATCTGAATAAGGAATCGTCCAATGATTTGACACAAGAAAATACTGTATCATATAAAATATTTTAATGGCATTCTAGCAGCATGTGACACAACATTATTGATTTATTTTCCCTCAAATAAAATAAATATATATATATATATATATATATATATATATATCCGTGGCGAACATCTATTAATTATTATTCCGAAAACACCTTAGATAGCCAAAACTGTGTGTAATACTTGCACATACGATATTTTTTCCTGTCAAATTGTTGAACGGTTTTCTGACTAGGTTAGGCAATAACACAGTTGGAGTGTAAAAGGTGGTAAAGTACGATAATTTTGATTCGTAAATTCACTGTACGGTTCCCTGTTCATATTGACATCGATGTAAACTGTAAAACATTCACGAATCAACCCAATTGAGGGGAAAACATGTTGGAAGACCTTTTCTAAACAAAATACCACGAATTTAGAGATTCGGAAAATAATTTTTATTGAACGTCTCGTTTTTTATTCATAAGTTTATAATTTAGCTGCCAAAAATTGAGAATTGAGAGGAGGCAATTCTGAAAGTAAATGACTGCATTTGGCGATGACGCCTGAATTTTAGCATCAGTATGGTTGGATGCAGCTTTTGCCAACAAGCTTCTCTACGTTTTCGCAGTACACTTTGAACTGAACCACCAGATAAACATATCGGCCGGCTGTGAAACAGTATAATTGGCTTGCATAGAAAATCTGATCTGTGATATGAGTGAACAGATTAAATCTTTATAATACGTGTTGTTTCAATTAATATTATACTTTCTTAGTTTCTTACATAGTATTAGTTATGAAAAAAGGAAAACGGTTAAACAAAACAATACCATATAAAAATATAGAAAGGCAGGAAATAAAAAGTTTTATTTATCAAATGTTACAGTTACAAATAAAAAATCAAAATTATTGTGTTCAGTTTAGATGTATATATATTTACGAATCTGGCAAAACTTAACATAGTCTTAGGATGGTATCTGCCTTTCACAGTTGTCTTGAGCGAACAGGAAATCTTTCTGTAAATACTTGCTCGAAAATACTTGATACTCGAAAAAATGCCAACAACTCGACTCGAACTCAAAAATCACTACTCGCACACCCCTATATTTGGTATACAGATTTTCAAAACTGTAAGCGTGACAGGTCTGTAAGTGAAGTAATATTCAACTGCTCAATGCAGGTGTTGCATGCAATTACTGATAAACATGCTGCCTTGTGTGGCTCAAACAATACCATTGTACGTGTATGGGTAGGTGGTTGGGTCAATACCATTGTACCCACACACACAATGGTATTGACGATGCTGCCACAGCTGTTCACCTCAAACAATAGTTTGGGGACAAACAACTACTCTCTAATAGTTATAAGAAGTTCAAAGGTACAGGGTTGTAAAGGGCATTATTCACTAGAGAAGACTGTTAAATAAATATGGGATCCTTATATTGTATTGGAGACTAACTTTCTGAAAAAAACCAAAACATTCTTAGGTAGTCATTTGACTGTTTCATATTTTATGGAAGCTTAATAACTAACACCAATATATATTCTCAACTTCCAGATTTATAAATTTTCTGTCTAAATTATTCTGTAAGTCTACCTTACCATATTGAAATGTTTGAGAAAAAGAACCTACAATTTTAAAAAGTCAACACATTTGAAGATCATCATAACATATTTAGTATTAGCGTCAAAACTATTACTCCGAGGTAGACTGCTAGAAAGAACATATCTCTTCAACTATCAGCAGCAGTATTGTTTGTTCATCTGTGGATATTAAATGGTATTACATTAGTCAATGGTCTACTTACTCGGGTCTGTAGGCAGGACAGAAGGTGGCAGGTATCTTAGCGATAGGTCGGGGCCTAACAAGTCCTCGCGGACGAGGCAACGTGCCTCCACCTTCGTGTAGGGGCAGAGCCTCATTCGTAGGGGTAATATCTCCGTCGTCATAGGACCTGGGCCGCCAGCCCGGTGGTGGAGGAGTGGCAGGTGCAAAACTGCTGGTTCCCCCTCCACCAGCCATACCTTCCTCTAGTGACTCCAGTGACTTGCCTCGACCACCACGGATCTGAAACCGCACAATCAAAGTTAGCAAGACTGCGATCAAAGACCAGAGTTAAGAGTTTATTTGGCACTAGAGTTGAATTCACCTATTGGCTGAATTAAGTTTTCTTTTTCTAAATTGACCACTTTTGAAAATAAGAATGTTTTGTCATAATTTTTAGAAGGATAAACAAAAAATTAAAAAATCTCTTAACAATTTCCTATACTATTGCTGAGCTCTCACTCCCTCTTGCACTCTGATTTATGTTCAATAAAAACATACACTATAACTTAAGTTCAGTTACAAAGGTGGTATTATAACTAAATATTTCTTATTTTTAGTAAATAAAGGTAGTATATACACCACCTGGGACACAACCTGTACTGACTAAACAAATTGAAAAGAAATATCTGCCATTCTTGACTCACTTTTGAGTCAAAAAAATTATTTTCAACTTTTCCACTTGCCCCAAAGTGAAAGTTTTAGTGGAAAGGGGTTGGTTTTGGAAAATGTTCAAATGTAAACGTAGATTGTATTACGACTCATTTTAAAGGTCTTAAAAGCCTTATCATTTTAATATACAACTTTTCCAGTTATTCTTAACAACCCTAGGGGCAGGGTTGCCAAAAATGTTAACGTTTTTAGTTTTTACGTTATTGTAACTCTGTTCAGCGGAGGGATATCAAATTTTTAACCAATGCTACTAGTGACACGACCTTTCAGAATAGAACATGGAGTCATTTAACTTTCCATTTTTCAAATTTGAAAAATGTCCAACATAAAAAAATGATAACTGGTATAAGTAAAAATTCAGCCAATGTCATGTTGCATACAAAAAAAAAAAGGTTTCTATTTCAAGTGATGCAATCATTTACTCGAAGTTGCATTTTTTTAGATGACATAATTTGCATTTAGATTCACAATATTTTTCAAACTATTGTTTGAATTTGAATTGATTGTATCAGGGAATTCATAAAACTTGACTGATAATATAGGAGCAGACATCAGTTATTTTGAGATATTAAAAAACTTGCAGTTTCTATAAAATCAGCTTCTGTGTCTAGTAGTACAAATCAATCAACGAATTAGTTTCACACCTAGTGTTCTATCGAACATCGTAATTTATAAATCATGTGTTTACTTTTATGTAAGTTGTTCATAATCATAGCCCAATTTGAATTAAGAGTTTTCCTAAATTGTATTTAAAGAGTTAAACACAATTTAAAATTAATATATATTATAATTAATACCTACTTTTTGGGGATAATTATAGTGCATTAAAATAATCACAGTAAAATATTGAATTTCAAATTTCAATTTTTGGCATATTCAGCCTAATAATAGGTCAAATGAAGAGAAATTACAATAAATAAAAAAGCACAAATAGTACCTAATAAGATATTCTAAAAAGAGTTATAGTTCACATCGATTTTCGATCTACTTTAATCGTAAAAATTACTGTTTCCCAAGTCAATACCTCTAGAGAAGTTATGATTTACCTTGATGGGCACAATGTCCGTGGTGTAGTAGAACTGCCGCGAGGCCTCGATCTCCCAGGGTTGGTGGAAGCTCTTGATGGTAGCGTGAACTCGCGGGCACTCACACTCGAGGTCAGGGACTGCAGGCTACATGCAACATGCGCATTAGCTTGGGGACTACACACTCAGTGCACGGTACAATTCACAACTGGATAATTAAACCTATAGATAGTTACTTTTTTCTTATGGCTTCAATTATTCACTTATTTTAAATTTCTGCTTCACCATTCGGCCATCTTGGATTTATATCCTTACTAAATGTTAAACACCATACAATATTACAAAGTATGGCAGCGTGCATGTCGGGAGATCACACAAGCGACAATTCACCTACCAAAATCGTCGTTCGTTTAGCAACACCCAGGGGACAAGTACAGCTTAAGTATTGCTGCGGACTTGTACATCATCCCTTGAACCACCAAATCTCCCCATTTTCCAAGATATTCCACAACGTACTAGGCGACTTAAATCTCGAAATCCACCTAATTTCCAAGTTAATATCAAACAAACCGTACTTAATAAATACGCCACATGCTGGGTTAATCAACAATCTAACAAGTATAACTCAGGTTATGTAATTTATTTATTCTTATAGACGCCGATTGTCAAGATATGGACAAATACCAATCTCAAATGTGATAAGTTTATAAGAGCAAATGTAGTCATTGTTACCAACTAAGGTTGATTACACCTTAGAAAGTGTCATTAATTGATAGCCCAATTACAAATTAACAACTGGTGGTTATTAGCTGTTACGTTTAGAACACAGACTTTTACCTTTTATTGGATTTTTAATATACAATTTAAAAATATAACAGATTTTTTATTGTATATAAAAACTTTCTAATAAACGATTTAGTATAAACAGAATTTAAATTCTGAGAAATTAAAAAAAGATAATTCTAGGCTGACTATTTTCATAACTTCTATATAGTAAGTGACAAGAATTAAGTTATATTTTGCTGGAACCATACATGAGGTCAATACATCCCGTGTGCTAGCAAATATATTGCTGACTTGTTTTTTTTTTTTTTTTGCAAACTAAAAAAAATCTGTTGTACTGTCCCGTAAAAGATCTTTTATGCCAACAGCAATATGAGTAAACTGTAGTTTACCCAGTTGTGACTGTACCAGATACAAGCTGACAACAATAGTTTCCATTAGGTGTGAGTAGGTAACACAGGGTCTGTTTATGGGTGACATTCTCAGTGCAGCAAAACGGAAAATAAACTGTTAATTCATCAGAAATGAAAGGCGTTCTAAGTACAAAAACATTATTATAAAGAAACATACATCATTAGGTCACTAATCGGGTGGTGTCATTTTCATAAATAAAAGAATTAAACCTGCATGCAAAATTTGAAGCTAGCTATTTGTGGTGGTTATATTTGGTCTGATTCTTTAAGAAAGCAAGGCAAGAAAAATCTAACATAAACGTTTGCATAACTTATCTGAATAACGGGGTATTGTAATTGCATTCAAATAGCATTAATTAATTTCGAATGAACAAAAAGAAAATGACATTAAATAGTATTTTAAATAGTACTTTAGTACACACAAGCTGTACTTCAGAAGAAAATAGTTTTTCACATTTTTAGCCATATACAAATAAAGCTTATAAAATATCCCTTTTTAAGACTGATTTAATTTTAATGGATCTGTTTTCAATTGTATAAATTCACAACAATCAAGTGAACTTAGAATGTACACATTTAAATAAGCTACCTTATTAATGTCATGTTTTGATGAAAATTTTCTAATAGGGTCTAGGAACAGAGATGCCAACTTACCTGATGGCAGGGTCAGATGTCCGACTAACAGGGAACTATGGGATGTGGGACTCAAATACAATATTTGACATCATTGAGGGGGGAAATCATTTGTACTAGGAATAAAATTTGTAGATCTTTCACAGAATTATAATGATTAATTTTTTTTATTTTAAGAATGAAAAAATAGTTTTATGACTGAGTCTCTGGTTCATTATTTTAATACATAAATATAAATGTAAATATGTGCACTTCAATGGTACAAGATTATACAAGACAACATTTATTTTTTAAATGAGTTATATGGGACTGCCTTAAATACATCATGTATCAAAGGACACTTGTCTCATGAAAAAAGGTAATAGTAAATTTTTTTACAGGTCTGAAAATGGTTAAACTATATTGAAATGTATAGAATGTTGTATTGAATTAAATACTTTTAATACTATGTAACATGCTATATTGACAATAAATAAACAATTTTTGTTATATATAGGCTGTAATAGGTCCCTAGAGAGGTTAGGGAGGTACACACTAAGGAGCGTTTAAGAGACAGATAACAATTTTACCTGTGGATGAGGCAGTAGGACGGCAGCAGGAGTGTGAGGTGGTGGGAAGACTTTGCCGGCACGTAAATCCTTGACTCGCTTGATGGCCAGCAGAATTCGCTTCTGGTGTCCAAGCTTCACAATACCAATGTCTTCCAGGTCCTCCCAGGTCAACTGTGTGACATCTTGGACAGTGGAATAGCCCTGGCAGCCGAGAGCCGCTGCGTACTCCTCAAGACGCAGCAGCCGCAGCCACTCGTCTAACGAACCCTAGAACACAATCCAATTAGATTTGAGAACATTTACATGGATTGTGTAACAAAATAACTTTAGTTAAATATTAAAAAGTGTCAATCGTTTTATAAGTATTTCCAAGAAATCAGCCCAGGACAAAATAATTTAATACTTTATTCTCTATATTTGTTGTCTACTACTGTGTTGTTAGTTGTCTGCTTAGATAAGTTTTCAAGAATCACTTATTTGCTATTCAACATAATACAAGCATGGGCAAAAGTCTTAAGTTTAGATTTAACCCTTTCCACTTGTATGTCGGACACTGTCCAACATCGTAATTTAGCCGTTCCACTCGTATGTCGGATGGCGTCCGACACAGATATGATACAATTTCCATTTGGTTGTTTGGTTATCGATGTTCACAATTAGACAATAGATAGTATTCTTTATTGACACATTCTTCAAGAATGGTAAGTGTCATAGTGACAATGACAGTTGAAATGGACATTAGTGTAATAAAATTAAGTTACATTAAGTGTCCATTCTTTACATGCTTCCATGAATTCTTCAAGAGTGTAGCATGGATGGTTTATGAGGAAGTCGTGAAGTTCTCTCTTAAACACACATAGCTTCAGACCTTTGGCTGTGGCTGGTAGTGTGTTCCATAGTTTTCTGCCAATGTAGGATGGTTTTTCTTCATAGAGTACTGTACGGTGTGAGCGTAGAACATAATTAGTTGCATGACGGGTATTGTAGGGGTGGAGATCTTTTCCTGTTTGGAGGCCTCGTTGATGAGCATGCAGGATTACTTCTTGAATGTACAATCCATGTATGGTTATTATCTTCATGGACTTGAAAGCGTTTCTGCAGCTCTGATGAAGTTCAAGGTCAGCGAGGATTCTAATAGCTTTCTTCTGTAGAATTAGTAACCTTTTGAGGTTTCCAGCTGAGGATCCTCCCCATACCACTAGTCCACATCTCAAAATCAAAATCTCTTTATTAACATAATCTTCAAGATTAGTAGTTGCGTCATTTAACATAATAATACATTTCATATACAAAGGCAACAAGAACCAAAAAGTTGTACACTATGGATTGTTCTATGGTCTCCATTCAAAGAACTCTGTGACGGAGTAGAAGGGATTGTCTTGCAGCCATGCTCGCAGATCTTTTCTAAACCGCTGTCTGTCTACACTTTTGAGGGCTTCTGGTAGTGCATTCCAGATCTTCGCACCGATGTAGCTTGGTTTCTTTTCCGTTGAGACGTGGGTATGTACTGGAAGGGAGTAGTTGGTAGCATGTCTTGTGTTGTACTGGTGAATTTGTACTCTGCTTCTCACTGTTGTTGGCATTTTGATGTGAGCGTAGGAGACTACTTCTAGGATATAGAGATTGATTACTGTCATAATTTTGAGTTCCCGGAAGGCCTCTCTACAGGATGCTCTTGGTTCCAGACCTTTAAGGCTTCTAACCGCTCCTTTTTGTTGCACAAGTACTCGCTGCAAGTTTCCCATTGTGGTTCCTCCCCACACTGCAATCCCATAGCAAAGGTGAGACTCGAACAGTGCATGGTAAGCTATTTTTGCAGTATCGATGTCACTGGTGTTCTTAATTCTTCGTATTAGGTAGAGTCCTGTGCTTAATCTACGGCAAAGAGTTTCTACATGAGGTTTCCAGGATAGCTTGTCGTCCAGAGTAACTCCTAGATATCGACAAGAAGAAATTTCTCCAAGGTCGAGTAGTCCTGACACGTCCTGTTTTTGTCGTCCCAGTATTAGTTGCTGTGTCTTAGTTTCGTTAACAACCAGGTCGTTATTGTGACAGTACATTGATGTACAGTAAATGTGTTTCTACTAGTGAATGGTAAGCTGTTTTTGCTGCCTCGACGTTTTCGATCTATTTTATCCGCCGAATAACATATGCCACTGTTTATTTTTTTACAAAGTTTATTAACATGCTCAGTCCAGGTTAAGTCCAGGTTAAGTTACTGTCTAGTGCTGCTATCGTGCGGAAACTATTTGAACTACAATCGGTCGTCATGGGAACTGAAATGTCACATGATGTATAGCAAAGTTTTCTTTTATTCTAACCTTCAGTTTGTTGTTTCGTTGGCTGGAACTTGACAGTAATGTAAAAATGTCGGCTCATAGTAGTCCAAATCTTACGGATGCTGAAGTAATATAACAATTACGTGATTTATCAGATGGTGAATCAAGTGAAGATGAAGGTGTTAGTAATGATGAAATAACTCTTCCAACATTAAAAATATCTAAGAAAGTGACTGTGTTGTACAAGTAGGCCAAACTGTAAATAGTGGTGATGGTAATATATAATATTTGAACGATATCAACTTTTCTTTTCATTCTATCACACATGAAATATACATTTAAGTGTTTAAATTCATTTTATAACATTTTAATAATTGCATAAACCTAACAAATAATGAACCACTTCTTACTACCGAAAATACGTCATAATATTACGAGCTGAAGGGGCAAACAGGTATAAAAAATATTCGAGTGGAAAGGGTTAAGGAGTTAAGCTACAGTCAAGGATAATAATAATAATAACAATAATTTAGAATCTTAATACTACTTTTTAGGCTCTGTGAATTATACTGTGAAATAAATTAGATAGCAATAAATAAATAAGATAACAGTAAATTTTAAGCATTAACAATCTTTGAGTTCTGATGCCCTCTCTCCTAGCGAACTAATTTATAAACAACAATACCTTCACTATACCAGCTGTCACCCCAACACTAAACCCTATAGCCTAGCCAACGTCCCAAATGTATCATTTCCTCTCCCAGAAACCTAAATAAATACAACAACCAACTTGTCAGTGCCTTCCAAAAGAGAGGTTACCCCACCAACCTTATTAAAAACCAAATCCGTTTAGCCCAGTCCCAAAACCAATCCCAAACCAGAAGCAGTCCCCAATGCTTACCCCTTGTCACTAATTACCACTATGGCCTACAGAAACTCAACCAAATCCTGAAAGTTGGCTTCAACATCTTAAAAGCTCCCCTCACACCAAAGATCTCCTTGAAAAACCTCCTATTGTAACTTTCAGACAAAATAAAAACCTCCGCCAAATCCTGGTCCATCCTAAGATACCTGCACCTAACATCCTGACCTGTCCTAAAGACCAGCAACCACCCAGTTCTAATCCTTGAAACAAGAAATCTTGCAAAACCTGTCCTATTCATCTCCCAGCCACATCTTTTACCAGCTCCACTACCTCCTTAACCTACAAGATACCTGGAAACCACTCCTGTGATTCCACCAATCTCATTTATTAACTCCAGTGCCAGCCCAATATATTGGCCTTACCAGTGAAACCCTTAGAAAACGCATGAATGGCCATAGACATGATTGCAAAGTCCAAAATCCTGATTAACCTGTATCTGCCCATACTCTTCTCCATAACCAAAATTTTAATCAGTGTTATACCACTACAGTAATCAGATCCCTTCCTTCCCATGCCAATACTTCCCAACTCCAAAGCATGGAATTAGCACACCAATGAATAACAAAATCCCGTGACCCACATAATCTGAATATAAGATAGACCACTTCCCCACAAGTAAACTTCATATATAAACTAACTGAAATACTACATTTATACCTGAGTGTTGCTCTATGGATGTACAACACCCACCACTAAACACCTCCACCAGAGCCACCTACCCAGCAATAGTGGAAACTGTCAGTCTCTCTCTTTCTCGCTCTACACACCTGAAGAAAATGCCAGTGGGACTATGTTTATTTTGTGTTTGTTACTACTACTCTGGTGTTAGTGAACTTGTCTTCTAAGGTAAGTTTGCTGATGTCCTATCTCTCCAATAAACTAATTTATATTTGTAAATCATTCCATCAGGAAGTTATCTGTGACGTAACAGGCACTGATTTTAGTAAACCTCTAATTACCAAAATTAGTCAGTGTTGACAAAATTCGTCAATACTGACTGATTTTGCTTTAAAAACATAAAAGCAAAATAAGAGACACACTATTCTGAATTACATCAAAACAAGGCTTTCTAAAAATGCTAATTATAGTCTTTGCCAGACTTAGATGCCCAAGATCCAGTTAGGTCGGGACAGTTCTGATCCTCTGTTGTCAAAACAATGTTATTTATTGTGTCACTCCCAAGCTTCTACCCTCATTCCGGCAGTTATCACCAAGCTGCCCTTAAATTCATTGAAAAAGCTTAGTCAAATACAACCTGCTTGCTACTTTTAAACGTCTACTATCTAGTCAGCAGGGTGCTGTACAATTTGAATTCTATTTTTGTGATATTGGTCTTCATGTGGTCTAAGAAAACTGAATTATAACTCAACTATTTCCAAATAACAGTTTTATTTATAGATTTTACTTAAACTATTTCCAATAATTTACGGGATGCTTGGTAATGACTGCATGAATGTGGGTGTTTTAAGGAAAGCCACTTTCATCACAATTAGAGCCAAACATATTTTGAAATCAATCAATTTGTGATCCTTAACAGCTTGTTTCTCATTGGGCAATTAATTAGTAAAACTGCATAAAGATTCACTAGCCTTAGTTTTAAAACAAACACTATGTGTGCTCCCTGACACATACACGAGTCTGTCCTGGAAATAAACACTGTGCGTCACCTAGTACCAACCCTGAGCTCCGAAGCTTATTTCTAAGCCTCAGCTTGAGCTCAGTTATGTTGTTGAGCAGTCACATATTTTACTCCTCTCTAATTGTTTCTAAATGACATCTAACAATAAACTCCTGTCAGGCGTAGTATTTAATTTTTGAAACAGAAAATAGATATTTTTCCATATAATATGGTTTATAAATGTCAGTAGTTAAAATAATTTAGTTCATTGAATAGTGTTCACTGGACTTGTGACGATCTGGATCGATGTAATAGCTAACAAGATCACGATAGGATTTAACAACTTGTCCGTCTGAATTTAAAATTAAGTAATCTGTGCAAGATTTATGACCTTTCAAACATCAAAAATACCTAAGTTATGCATTTTAAAGGCTGTCTGCTTTTATAATTATATTATAACTACAACTATGTTATTACAGTATATCGATTCTTTAGATTTTCCTTTATTATAGATAATAACCTTCTTCCATTTTTCAGCCATTTTTAAAACAATAAAACAAAACGTATGTACACAGAATATACAAAAAGGAATAGAATAATTAAGTACACATAACAGTTACAATTGACTATTGAGCTGCGAGTCACTGACTCTGACTACTGGTGACAAGAATACTACAAACATTGCACATGTGGTGCCTATTGCAGGAAAAATATACAAAGGGCAGGAAATTTTATAATGTTAAGGACAACAAAGGGTTTGGAACCTTAACACACACAATCATTTGCAGCACTTCTGTACCCTAAACTCTAATTAATTTTTAACTAAAGGTCTAATGCGGTGGCTTGCTACTCAGATGGTCCTGGTTCGATTCCCGATATTACCTCTAACAGTTTTTACCCAGAGCTGCTCCCATGGTTTGGAAGTCACGTAAAGCCATTGGTCCCCAGGTTGTGTTAGAGAGGGCTACTTAGTCCTAACTTCACCTGGTAAAATAAAATGATCTGGAATATGAGTGTTGGAAGAACCAATGTGCATGATGAAAGTTAAAATAATAGAAGAACCAACGGATACATCCTTATTATTTATGTCAAATCTATTCGAAGAAAAACAAACTTGTGCAAAAAGAAAATGACTTGTCAACTCACAGGAATGTAATCTGGGAGACCATCACTAATGTTGAGCTGTGCGATTTCAGCCTTGAGCTTCTTGCGGTGATTAGGTTTCTTGATGCCAATGGCTGTAAGGTCTTCAGGAGTCATGCGTGAGATCGTGTACATGTCGTAACCCGCCGACACAAACAGTGGGAAATACTCTTCAAAGTGAATGTCCATCAGCCAGGCATGCAGCACGTCCTGGTCCTGAACAAAATAATTAAAAATTAATAATTCTGGAAAATAGAGATATAAAATCTGGGCAAATTCAACAGGCAACAACTCACAACTAAAATATTAAAATTTAAGTGTTTCAATTGTCTATGTATTAAAATTATAAGGGAAAGATAGTTATTATTACATTATTTGACTTATGATAACAATTAATTAAAGGTACTACAAAAGAAGTTCAAATCTAAGTGATATTTATCTGTTATAAATTGAGAATGAAGGTTTGGCCTGAAATTCAAGGCCTCCTGTATTACAATAATTATCATGAAAAGGAATTATTATAATCACTTATGGTTGCTTATATTATGAACATATAATATGAACACTGAATTTAACACGTTAGCTGCCATCCTTAAAATGAGTATTTTTGCTCTAAATTGCCAAAACCTTTTATGCAAATATTTTTAACAATAATGCATTATATTTACTATGCCACCATTTCTGAGTACAGAAATAGTACATACATAGGCATTATATGTATATAAATATGTCGGGAGTATTGGCCCGACACAGTATTTTTAGTAGCATATACGGCACATAACAAACTCTGTCGGGCATATCGGCCTGACACATTTTGAGGTAAATTTGTTTTCATGGTTTGGCTACACTGACTGCATGATGAAAGTAATCCAGTATTCAATATGTATTACGTTATTTCAATAACAACAGTCACTAAATAAGTCTGTCGTGGCTATACTCTTGATAACTTGCCCGTAGAACATGCCAATATTTAAAGTTTTTTTAACAACTTTGTATACAACCAAAAACTTAGAAATTTGCTCTGTAAATAGTGTGATGCTTGCAGTACAATTAATGTGATCGGTTTCTTTATGAAAGCAGGACCAGTCGAGTAACAATAAAATAACCAAAAGGTTGCTTAGCAACAATGTCGGGCATAGTGGCCCGACGGCATCTAGCTGAGACAAAGAGCCGTCAGGCGTACTGGCCTGACACGGCAGCTAGTGTTAACCTTGGAAAGGAGAGCCATTGTAATTTCTACGAGCATACTTTTATTTTTGTAGATTACAAATTTGTTTTTGTCCAGAACGTACCGCCCTTTTTCATTGTCTGTTGTCTTCTAATAGTCAAGGGCAGTCGTGCAGACTGAAATTCAGTGAAAGCGGTCTACTGTACGTGTAAGGATGCATTTTCGTCAATTTTACTACAGCTTTCCAATAAAGTAACTTTTTATATTTATTATAACAGTTTTTTTCTTTATTTGTTAAAATATTAACTGTTTTATTGCTAATATTTTATTACCTTATTGTATTTTAATGTATGTCTTATTCTTGTATACTTTTAATTTGTTCTAACCATGGCTTTACGAAACTCAAAAATTGATAAACTAATTGGACTAAGTCGCCTTATAACATCTTTGCAAGTGCTGTACCTTACTATATCAAACTTTTTCTAATCAAATTTGCACATTTTCTTTATATGTCTCAAGATTAATTATGAGTTTTGGTAACTTAGAAACAATATTTTTTATATTGTGAAAAAATGTATTTAATTTTGTAATGTATATTAAAAATTATACTTTTAAGTAGCAAAATTATGTAGATTATATTAAAACACTTACTAATATGTACAATAAAGCACATATATTCAGAATAATACGGTTCTTGAATTAAAAAAATAATAATAACATATTTTTTTACAAAACCATTTACAAAATTGTTAGGCACTTACATTAGTTAATGTAGTTACTTTCATTACAAAAGTAGGAGTTTGAAAAAAAACTAATGTATCATTCATTTTTATACAGCCTTGGGACTAAATTGTGTAGTATAGATTGTTTGGTATTGGATTAATGTAGATTGTCAGTTAAATAAACACTGACCGGGACCCCTTGAAGCAGTAACCTCTCCACTCTTGCCGGTGCGGAATGGTCGGAGCCCACAGAGGAAGAGCTGAGTGAACAGCGAGGATGGGGAGGCCCCAGGTGACACCCACTGGCCCGACCAGAGTCCAACGACGCTGTGGAGTGCCTAGACCCTGACCCCGAGGACCCTGGGCTGTCTCGACCAGGACTCTGTACAAACACATTATGTTACACAATAATCAGTTTTTTATCTAATAAGAAAAGAACTGGTTTAAATATCCTAAAAGTAGTTGTACAATATTGCTACAAAAAAAATATGGGGTTTTTTTAAATGGAAATATTTTGAACTAGGCCTAACTATTTTTTGTTAATAATGAAAAGGAGAAGCTGATCTCTTTAACTTACTTTAGCCACTACCCGAAGATCTGTGCGGATAATTTATAAAACAAAATTAGAAGTGTTTTGTTTTTACACAAAAAAAAATGTATGGGTTTATTAGATTAAAAGATGTATTAGATTAAAACCTATACAGAACAAGGTGAATATTACTAATAAAAACCATCAGGGCTTCTAAAGACCATGGACTTGAACCTGCGCTATCTCTAACACGAATACTAACGACCTGGACCGCTCGGCCACTGGCTCTCCTCTGCATTAGTATATTGCTTTGACAGTTGAAGTATTGTTGTACTTAATGACATAACATTCAAAATAAATATAAAAGGATAAACAACAAAATCGTGACGAAGAAAATTAAAGAACATTTTTATGCATTGTTACATAGTATCAAACAGTTTTTGAAAAAGTTTACTACGGTACAAACCAATATTATAAGAATTTACAGAAAAATTACTGACATTAATATAAAATAAAATATAAATTATCCATAAGTTCCTAAATTATGTAACGCTTGAAAAGGTAGAGGGGTTTTTGGTAGTGTTATGCATCGTTACGGGGGAGGGTGGGGGGTTCTACGTAGCTTTATGTAACTATTACACTTCAGGGATTTTTTTTAATTGATTCACAGCATTTTATTTTTTTGTAAAAACAAAATTTTTTTTGAAAAGATATTACAATTAGATATATATATTCTCCCCCTCCCCCCTCCCCCCCCAATTACAAAACAAACAGAAGACAGTCTAAACAATGACCATCATAAATAAAAATATACTTGAAAGTGATGGCAAAAATTATAGGGTGACAGCATTGCGCAATTTTTAATGGGGGGTTTGGTATTACCGTTACACGGGGGCAGGGGGGTGTCTGAAAAGACCTATTTTAGCGTTATGAACGTTTCTCCTTCACTAATACTTCAATTTATCATCTGAGCGATTAAATTATTCATAAAACACAGTCTATAAAAATACAATTTAACAAGGATGTATAACAACCTGAGTCATGTCAATGCCCTGGTCCTCTTGAAGGGAGAGTTGGTGGTGGTAGTACATGGCCGATTTGGTTGCTCCTGACACTTGGGTGTACTGAAACAGATCAAATGGACATGAAATAACCTGTTACATGTTTAACAAAATACCAGCGTGTAAATAATAATAGAGCATAAGTTATAAAAATGTGGATGAAAAACTTAATTCTGTTAGATTAGCTATATAATACCATTGTTCGTAAGGGCCGTGTACTAGAGGTAACAGTTAAGAATAGTTTTATAGGTCCTAAATTATAGGAACCCATGGAATCTGAGAAGGGACTTGAGTGTGGCTATATGTTGTAATTTTAAACTTTTCTCCTTAGAAGTTTGTTAGTTTGTTGCAATTTCATAAGGAATTATAAATTAGATCATTTATCTTGCTGTGTCTGGCAATCAAACACCTCATAAATATTTTGATGTGGCAATACATAATTAATTAAAATTAGTAATTTCAGCACCGGACAGATGATGTACTTTATTTTGCGTTTCAGTCGATCTGTCCACATGAAAAAATGGACAACACGTTTCAGATCAAGCGATCCATATTCAGGTCTTATATTTTGTATGTTATCTATTAAGTCATTAAATACATGACACTTAAAACACCAATTTTTCACACTTATAGTTAAGTCAAAGTTCATATGTTGTGTAGGGAAGAGAACTGAGTGTCAGGCTTGTCAGTCAGCTTAAAATCAGACGAATACTACGTGGTTCAGATTCCACGTAAAGCTGTAGGTCCCTTAGTAGCTCTAGCTATTGGGCTATTAATATATAGCTCTTTCTGAGGAACAGACGACCTTAGTTAGAAATAATTAATACACTTGTTCATCTTCACTCATCAAACTCATTCGCCCCTCATATTTGTCCCTATCTTGACGATCGGCGTCTTACCAATGAATAATCATATATATAAAATTCCATCAAGATTTTTTGAGATATTTGTTTTGTGTGTTTTCTAATTTATAATTCTTATGAAACTGAATGACACAATGTTTCTATAATACTTCGGGGCAAATCTCAATGAAAAAAAAGTAAGTGAAATGTATAGTACTACATTTGCAGACGTAAATGCTGCAAAATCAGCAGAGGTTGAAAATGTAAGATTAAACTGAATTTGGAGCGTGGGTCGGCCGGGCGGAAGAAGGGGGATTATAAGCTGATTGTGAGTGAACCAAATTAGCCGACTTGTGCTAGAAGCTGGGGGAGACATATGGCAATCAAGCTCACAGTGTACAGCTGGCTGAGGAAAGCGAATATATTATACAACCTAAAATATATCAAATTTGATGAAAAATACAAAATTCCACTTGCCATTTATTATTTATGTTTTATTTTCAGTGGTAAGACTGTGTTGTGCAGGTTAGTGAGATGGATAAGAGGAATACACAATACAAATGAACCATTAAAATAACATTAAGATTACACAAATGTCACATTTACACTTATATATTTAAATTGGTCGGTAGCGTAGTTGGTTCAATCCCAGCTTCATGTGCTTAAGGTTCTCAGTTCGATCCCAATCAGGGTCATAATACATTTTGAGAAAGATCAGCTGATAACCACCGGCTGTTCATTTTACATTGGGCTATTAATTAATGACACTTTCTAAGGAATAGTCGGCCTTAGTTTGTAACAATGACTACATTCGCTCATCCACACTCATTCGAAATCCATATTCACCCATATTTTGACGATCAGCGTCTTATGAATAAATAAATCCAATGATCAAACACTAGATCCAGCACTTTTCTGGATTCAGGCATAATTTATCTTAAACAAAACAAGCCAATATGACTAAATTGGCTTCTGGTGATATGTATATTTTAAATTATATCGTTGTTAAATATTTTTCCTACTGCAGTGATAATAACGGGTATGTAACAGAAAAGTTCTGACTCATTAAAGAAAATTAAAAAAGTACCAGCAATACGGAAAGAGCAATTTATTTTTCGGAATACACTCACACAGTCTTGATAAAACACCAGTTTTTGTTAAACTATTCAAGCTAGTATATGGAACTAAATCCATAGATATGAGGTGACTATGGGTGTTAAGTCTAAACTTGAGTGGGGATGGGTAGGAAGATGTGATGATATCTTCAATACTGCCTACACTGTCACTGAATTATGAACTAACCTTTTACACCTTCTCAACCCCGTAAACTACATTATCCACATAATGACAGTTCCACAATTTTTATATGAAATAAGTATGAAAAACACTTAATAACTTTAAAACAAATAAAAGAACAAAGTAGTTATCATACTTTATTTAATGAATTCCTTTTTAATATTTTATATCATATAAATAGGCCCTTCTTTAATCAAAAAATGTTGAAGCTAAACTTAAAATATATGATCTTAACGACTCTTGTAATGGCTTTCCAACAGTTTAACAAAAAATTGTCACTATAACCTAACCCTACTACGACTTTCTTTTATATCTGGATACTTTAAAAAAATACGAAATTTCTAAAATAATTCTGGTAAATAAGCAAAAAATTATAAAAAAAGACACCTTAAATTATAGACTAATCTCTTACTACTATTTTTTTTAATTCTTATTCATTGGTATATTTTACAAAAATACATTAAATGGTGTAAAATATTAACCTAGGTTAATCAAATTAAAATAGTTAATTAATACATATACCTGTTGAGTATTTGCAAAAATTCTCAAACGGTTATAAAAAATTGCCCATTACCAATGTTTTGTGTATTTATTTCTAACTGTTAATAAGTATTGATAACAATTTTTGAATATAAAATTATGTTAATTATCCTGCCATAGTATTCGCGATTCAATAATAAAGTATAAAATTAGTTTAGAGGTAAAAAGGGAAGAAAGTCACTTAAAAACATTATCAATTTAAAGTATTAAGCCCTTAGGCAACTTAATTGATCATTTTGGTGATCAGGTTGTTAGTTCAACATGCTCATAGCATTGGCACTTTCATCCAAGCAAGCAACTTAAAGTAACGTAAGATGGTTGGGGAAACTGGCATATGAGGCTAGCTAGTTGTTCTGTACTGAGGTAAGTTGATACATAATGTTGACAGCCGAGGCAGATGAATAGAAGTGTAATAGTTGAGATAAAACCAGACATTTCTTGACAAAAGGATGACCAGAATAAATTCAATTATAAGGCCTTACCCGGAACATTATGAACAAAAAAATGTCCAGCAATACTAAAACTATTTAAGAATATCAAACAGCAATTACGGTCTCACCTGGGGACCTGGGAACGTGAAGGCTGGGTAGTTAAACTGGCCTCCGGGGGACTTGCCCGCCATCCCGTACACATCTCCCACTTCATAGCCATCTGTCAACAACACACGACATGAGTAAATTATCTTAATATACTATTATTATTAATCATAGAGAGGCAAAGTGTTCGAAATTACAGTTATCACAAAATTGAGGCAAGTCTTTTATCTGTTTATGATATTTTTGAAACTATTAAGTTGATAGAAAAGTTTATTATGAATGTTACAACTAAACATTGGACATTTCAATTAGTACTACTAAAATAGTTAATAGCATTTTTTAATTGGTTGGCCAATAATAAAACCCAACATTCAAGGCGTGCCTGTTTCAATACCAAAGACAATATTAAATTTCACACTGTAATATTAGCATTGTCTATTTTTAATACCTTTATTCAATTCAGCAAATAATCTATGCCAGGCTTCCCTCCAAGGACTTGCTATGCTGCAAGTAAAATGAGCGAGTGTTTAGCAGTGTCCTGGTGGCCTGGACGTAACTGGTCTCACACATTCTCAATCAGAGGTTGGCCAGTCTACCATTTGTAAGGAACCACCCACTTACCAATTCATTGTTCCTCTCAAAGAGATCTCGGAGGTCTTACCTCTGTCTGATAGGCCAAAAAAATTATGTTCTTAAAAGTCTTGTAATGACATATTTCATCAAACCTCTCTAGAGAACATATCAAAATTAAAATTTTAACTACACAATTTGCTTTAATGTGTTTTGGTTTATTATATTGTATAAACTTAACATATATTAGTCATTGTTTTTCCCTTTTTAGTAAGTTACATTAAAACTGGTCTGACAGTTTTAGATTTTTAATAAAGTTAAGTATGAAGCTGTCTTTGTTTATTTTTATTTCTTTAGGCCTCTGTTTTCATAAAATGCCTTGTAAAATATTTTTCACTACACTACTATGAGTTTAGCTATTTTCGTTATGTGTTTATAATCTGCGAAACATCATATTTTCAACAGCTGTCTATTGTTTACTACCAAAAGTAACATTGTTTACAACCAAAAATTTTCCACAGTCAACAACACCTGTTTTTATTCCGTAGTGTAGTGAAAAGCGACCAATTGAAGTGCTCGACAAGTCTCACACTTCAAACATATGGTCTCGAACATACAAAACCCCACTTTCCACTCTTGTTATGAAATATACTATTTTGAACCTATGGTGTTATTACTGCACAGTGGTAACTATTTCCATGTTCACATCAGACCATGTATATTGGCTATATCAATAAATAAAAATGTTGATAGTGCATTTAATTTTATACAGTTTAACGACAACAAAATATATACCTATATATATATATATAAGTTAGGCCTAAATAAATGTTTGGTTACTATTATAAGTATAATGATATGCCAGAGCTTCATCTTACTAAAGTTGGTAAATTATGCAGATTCTACTAAACTCTAAACAGTCTATTTTAAAAAAAGATTATTTTGTTTAGCTATCGTACTGGCTGAGTGAGCTTTTAGAGCAGTTTTTTGTTTCTGTAGTGGCAGCTCTGGTGACACAACCACAGATATCTATTTTGAAATCGGACCATTATTAAGAGTGTTAGCACCAGAAAAAAAGGCTATTTGGATAAGGTTATGTTTTATAGGGTTGTTCTGTATTGTTAGGTTGGGTTGGTAATCATGCACTTTCTTGCCACCTCTGAAAATACGATTTCATGTTAAAAAAGTGGTGAAAAATGAGTTTATATCTCTTGAGGAGTTTGATTTCATCCGCGGAAAACTCGTTTTTTACCGAAAAACTAGTTTTTATCTAATAATGGAAAAACCAACTTTTTTAAAAATCTTTATTTTTCGACAAATTTTTTTTTCCCATTTCTCGTGTTTTTTATATAACTGGTTTTGTAGTAAAATTATTTTTTCAGCTCGAAAAATGCACTTTTTACGACATAACCAAACATAACCTAACTTATCCTAATTGTCTATTTTCTCAACAAAAATTCGTAATTTGCGTTAAATTCGAGCGTTTGGCCTCCGTGACGGCCTGCCGGCCGTCACTCCGGCGGGAATATAGGTGAATTCGGTTTTTGTGATTAATAGTTGTTGTATATAATGATCGCGTAATGGCCGCTAATCGCGATCTGCCGCGATAGTAGTTTTTCCGTTATTTCTCCAGAAATATTTGTAATAGACCAAAATAGTTTTCAAATTTGTATTCAGCGCAAAAAAACACATCAAAATAAAAAAAGATGGTTAAAATACCATTTAAATTAACGGAAATATGACAAAAATACTAAAAGTTCTGACATTGGTTTTTTCGAATTTTTCGTTAAAATACGTTATTTCCGCGGAATGAAAAGCATATCTCGTGAAAATACAGCCAATTCTAGACCCATTTCAAACAAAATGTTCCAAATTTGTTTGGTGCAAGAAAGTGCATAGTTTCCGATAATCTAACCAAACCTTAAATAACCAAAAAAAACCTAACATACATCTAACGACCTTACCGAACCCAGCAGATTTCCAGCTCTAACATGATTAATTAATTGCAAAACCCTTGCCATACTTAAGATGAGGACTAATTTAGCATAATCTGAGTACTCACAACAATACTTACACACAACCAATATTTAGGAACGAACAAAAATTATTCGTTTTTCCTCATTTTAATAGTTTTCCTGGCTTTACCCTCCAAAATCTTTCAAGTACTGTACTTTCAAAATTAGCCCATTTTATGAGTGTTACTGTTAAGAGAGAACAAAAAATTGAAATATATATAACGTGCTCTATCCAATAATTACCTTCAGTTTAGCCGATTTCACGTGTCCTTTAAAAGAGTATGTATTTTTAGCATGTTTGTCTTGAGAATTTTGGTAACATTCCATTCCTAAATTTTTATATTTTGTTTACTGGGGCCTAATTCGAATAATTCACAAACAATCATAATCACATCACCATTCACCACACACCAGTACTGAAACTGAAACCGAACAGTCGAACACAACATAAACGAACAACAAACGCAAGCAAGCAAAGGCAACTAAACGTAACCTCAAATTGAGCAACGCACAATGAAAACAAAAACAGTAGACACGGTGCATGTATCTGTGTAATTTGAGAAACTGTCCAATTTGAAACTACACGAATAAAATATAACATTAATAATAATAAAATATAAAACCTTGGTCACTCCTCGCCTTTGACTAACTGTCACTGTCTGTAGGCTGTGCCACGTCAAACGGGCGAATCAGGTACAGTAGTTCGATATTTTAGGATTAATTGATAATTTTATTCAACTGGTATTGACTATATACACTATATACTGTAAATTATTATCTATAAAAGTACATTTTTCTTATAGTCAATGCTACTGAAATCTAAATCTATCAACCACAAGGAAACTTTCAGCTAAATTGTAATCTGGAAGTTAATCACTTCTTCGCTTATTTTCCAATGTTTTTTTCTGTGTGTGTGTTATGCTGTTGCTTCCACTTAGCAACCAATTCGTCCTAGTTGTATTGAGAAATGCGCGTGTCTACATCTACTTGATCTACAAACTACAGTATGTTAGTATGGTCTGTTGAAAAGTGTTCAAACTTCAGACACACAGTGAGTGCTGGTGGGGGTTGGAGGGGCCCCTCCAAAGCTATGGCGGAGAATTAAATGAGTGATGTCGTCTGCTACATGTTTATTACTGTCAAAATTGTTTTGTTGTTTTTTGTAACAATGTGTTTTATTTATGTTTGTAGCAATGATATTAATGTCAATAGACTAACGTCTACAGACATTAAAAGGGTTTTATTTTGTAAATTAAGTTGACAGACTAAAAAACTAAATTGCAATAACTTAGCAATAATTCAATATTTAAGTTTTTAGTAACAGGCATCTTAACTTGTGATAGATATTATTTATTTTGATCGTAATCAGAATTGTCCTTTAGTAATGCAACATCTTGCCATTAAATATTAAATAGATATCTAACAAATAAAGTAAATGATGACTTATGACTGTGTTCTGTCATGCTGATAAACTATGTTCAGGCTACAAAACTTACTGTCAGTTATTAGTCAAAGTACCCTATTCAAATTTACCATTTAGTCTAAATTTTTATATAGTAACACAAGGAAATTTAAATTTTCGATTCTTTCATAGTATTAACTCAATTTTTTTGTCTGTCCACAAAACAATTGTAAAAGAGCAATAGGCTATGTCAGTGATTTCCAAATTGTGCATCATGGATGTGAAGACAATAATTTACAATAAGTAGTTTTATACAATAATGCTTCCCTAATTCAGCTTTGGACACAATTCAGATGTATGTAATGTTCAATAGAATGGTTTCAGGCCAACAGTTTTCTATTAAATAATAATAAAACCCAGGACATCATCTTTGGTCTGAAGCCCATAGAACCTGTACCAATCAATACCCAAAATACTGTAAAATTTTTGGGAATGCAAATTGACCATAAGCTTAGTTGCGACCCACATATTAATTATATATCTACTACATTGTCCCGTGTAGTTTATTTACTAAGACGTTTGAAAACTGTAGTGGATGATAACTACATTCGTATGGCTTACTTTGGTTTTTCCAAAGTGTTTTTCGATATGGCCTAATTTTTTGGGGGAATGCCTCAAGGACAAGTGAAATTTTACTGATCCAAAAGAAAGTTGTAAGAATTCTTTGTAATGCCCCTTTTTATGCTCACTGTAAACCTCTATTTAGCAAGCTTAAATTTCAAACTGTGGTGAATCTATACATCTATGACATCATTGCCTATAGCCTAAACAAATTGTCCCAACAAACATTATGTAATAACATTCATTCTCACAATACAAGAAATAGTAACAACATAAATAGAACTTTTTATAGATTAAGCAAAACTCTAAAGAGCCACAAAGTCATGTCACATAAAGTATATAACAAACTAAGTAAAGTAATACAGCTATATCCAAATAGACACTCATTATTTTTAAATAAATTTTACGAATGGCTTTTAAATAATCCATTCTACTCTGTTGTTGACTTCATGGATAAAAAAGATATTGTTTTTTTAATTTAAATCTAGTTTTGTTTTATTGACTACTGATACTATTTTAAAACTGTTATTGGTCCTTCAATTAGGCCTATTATTTGTGTCTCTATTTATTGTTTTGTGTGTTTTATTTATTTTTATGTTTTGTAATTTTATTGTTACTGGATTTTAATATTGTTATTTCTTGTCATAATTTATATATTAATAGTTTTATTGCTTGTCTTGTTGTCAAAATTATCTAATTTATTGTTAAATCTTACATTTATTTATTGTCATTATTGTTAAGTCTAGGTCAATTGGTCTATTATAAATTAAAGAAATATCCACAGAGCTTAAAAAAGTAGTGTTAGTACTTGTTAATTTTATTTATTGTATTTCTATTATAATTTTTGACCGTAGTTTTATATGCTGTACTTTAGACTTTTGCCCATGCATTAATTATGTCGAATGGCAAATAAACGATTCTTGATTCTTGAATACCACATAACTGTGAGAGTAAATGTTTTTCTGGCCCGTGTCTAGAAATTTTAGCCCCGACACAGAAAAGTGGTATTATAAGTTTGTGGTGTTTTTATTATCTCTGTTTGTGGCATCACGCCTCATGTATCAACTGATTTAAATTTTTTTTTATAAGTATAATTCAGTCAAGGGTGCTTTTTAATATATTTCAAGAAAAACTGTTCAGCCACTAATTTTTAAAGGATAAAAAATCATGACTCAGACAATGTCACAGTTGCTTTTAATATAAATAAGCTATAATGTAACCTATTTAAATATAACAATCTTTGTAAACTTTACTACCGTAAGTTAAATACATGAAGCTTTGTTTTTGTTGCAGTTACAGCCTAGTTTCAGTTATGTCAGATTTTTTTATATTGTACAAGTGTATGTCAAATGTTAAGTTAACTGTAACCTAACAAACTACTGTATATCAGGTTTTAGTAGGCCAACTTTATATTGTACAAGTGTATGTCAAATGTTGAGTTAACTGTAACCTAACAAACTACTGTATATCAGGTTTTAGTAGGCCAACTTTATATTGTACAAGTGTATGTCAAATGTTGAGTTAACTGTAACCTAACAAACTACTGTATATCAGGTTTTAGTAGGCCAACTTTATATTGTACAAGTGTATGTCAAATGTTAAGTTAACTGTAACCTAACAAACTACTGTATATCAGGTTTTAGTAGGCCAACTTTATATTGTACAAGTGTATGTCAAATGTTAAGTTAACTGTAACCTAACAAACTACTGTATATCAGGTTTTAGTAGGCCAACTTTATATTGTACAAGTGTATGTCAAATGTTAAGTTAACTGTAACCTAACAAACTACTGTATATCAGGTTTTAGTAGGCCAACTTTATATTGTACAAGTGTATGTCAAATGTTAAGTTAACTGTAACCTAACAAACTACTGTATATCAGGTTTTAGTAGGCCAACTTTATATTGTACAAGTGTATGTCAAATGTTAAGTTAACTGTAACCTAACAAACTACTGTATATCAGGTTTTAGTAGGCCAACTTTATATTGTACAAGTGTATGTCAAATGTTGAGTTAACTGTAACCTAACAAACTACTGTATATCAGGTTTTAGTAGGCCAACTTTATATTGTACAAGTGTATGTCAAATGTTGAGTTAACTGTAACCTAACAAACTACTGTATATCAGGTTTTAGTAGGCCAACTTTATATTGTACAAGTGTATGTCAAATGTTGAGTTAACTGTAACCTAACAAACTACTGTATATCAGGTTTTAGTAGGCCAACTTTATATTGTACAAGTGTATGTCAAATGTTGAGTTAACTGTAACCTAACAAACTACTGTATATCAGGTTTTAGTAGGCCAACTTTATATTGTACAAGTGTATGTCAAATGTTAAGTTAACTGTAACCTAACAAACTACTGTATATCAGGTTTTAGTAGGCCAACTTTATATTGTACAAGTGTATGTCAAATGTTGAGTTAACTGTAACCTAACAAACTACTGTATATCAGGTTTTAGTAGGCCAACTTTATATTGTACAAGTGTATGTCAAATGTTGAGTTAACTGTAACCTAACAAACTACTGTATATCAGGTTTTAGTAGGCCAACTTTATATTGTACAAGTGTATGTCAAATGTTGAGTTAACTGTAACCTAACAAACTACTGTATATCAGGTTTTAGTAGGCCAACTTTATATTGTACAAGTGTATGTCAAATGTTGAGTTAACTGTAACCTAACAAACTACTGTATATCAGGTTTTAGTAGGCCAACTTTATATTGTACAAGTGTATGTCAAATGTTGAGTTAACTGTAACCTAACAAACTACTGTATATCAGGTTTTAGTAGGCCAACTTTATATTGTACAAGTGTATGTCAAATGTTGAGTTAACTGTAACCTAACAAACTACTGTATATCAGGTTTTAGTAGGCCAACTTTATATTGTACAAGTGTATGTCAAATGTTGAGTTAACTGTAACCTAACAAACTACTGTATATCAGGTTTTAGTAGGCCAACTTTATATTGTACAAGTGTATGTCAAATGTTGAGTTAACTGTAACCTAACAAACTACTGTATATCAGGTTTTAGTAGGCCAACTTTATATTGTACAAGTGTATGTCAAATGTTGAGTTAACTGTAACCTAACAAACTACTGTATATCAGGTTTTAGTAGGCCAACTTTATATTTTAAGTAGGTATTTATTAATGCATGGTGAGTTGTTTAACTAATGGGTCGCAACATATTTTTATTATTGACTGTCAAACAGCACCATTGTTCATACTGCACCAACTGCCAAGAAAGATGCCTAGCAGATAATAACAATATTAATTGATGTATTACTTGTTTGCACGTTCTGTTTGAGAGTTTTTCTTTTAAATTCTGTTCAGTTTTTGTACTACTAAGTTATTTAATTATGTTCATTAAAAAGCATGTGATTGTAATTGCACAAGTTCTTAGAAATTGCATGTTTGTATTAAGCTTAGTGTTTATATTTTGAGTTTTTAATGATTATTTCTTGTACCCTATGATGATTTAAATCTGTAATACTGCTTGCAGATCCAGCTTTGATTCTGTTGACATAGTTTATTTTAATTCTGCATGGGTTATAAGGAATCTTGAATTGGTATACTTTAATAATATATATGCATGGTATAAGTTACTCTATGTAAAAGGCATTGTGCTAAACACTAGCTATTCATTAGTCAGTAGAATTATATGTGTGTTAGAACAAATAGATCTACAAATTATAGATGGATTCGAAAAAATATATATGTAAATATTGCTCTAAGCTATTTAATGATAGAAGAAATTTCAGAAGGCACTAAAAAAATTTCCATAAACAAAATTCTCAAGATGATCTAGTTTCAGATATTGAGAGAAAACAAGATACACGAGTCACTGTAGAACGATATACAATAATATGCATTGTGTTATAATCAGCATGTTCAGTACTTCTGTTTTATGTAAGCCTAAAACAGATTGGTTGTTTAGATAAATAAACATTGTTTTATTTTTGTTTGTTTATTATGTTGAATTATTTTATTAAAAAGCTATTCTATACAACTAAATCAAAAGTATTTTAGATCTTTAAAATTAAATTAACTAAACTTTATAATAGACGCAAAATGCTAGGTACAGATCTACAAACTTTCATAGCTAATTGTGAAAAGAATGTAAAGATTGAATATAAAATTATTTGTTAAACTATTTACAAGCTGAAGTATGCAATATAAACATTGGTACTTACATAACTAATTGATTATTATATTTGCATTTTATTTATTTATTCATTACATACTCAGATATTTAGTCTAGATTGGTAGGCCTATTTATTAACCAAATCAATAAAAGATTAATACATAGGCTCTGTTGTAGAAACTTCAGAGGACACCTGAAGCATTATAAACGTCAAGTTATAATACATTAGTAATACAATTATAAAAATAGTACAGTAATAATACCAGTGTTGACAACTCAACTTAAGTATCTCGTAATTATAAACAATTAAGGTATCAGTCTATATGATGTGCAAATAAGAATACAAACAAAATGCATAATTAATAATATACAGCCTTACGACAACTAAATAACTAACTATTACTTACTAATATGTTTTAAACAATTGTTGCAGTATTATACAATATTATTTCCTGCAGCTAAACAGAAAATTATAATGAAATTCATTAATAAGAGAAATGATAACATGAAATTTCACGTTAAATTTTAATATAGATAGTAATTTATTAAATATCATTTGGTCTTCATTTGCACCCAATTTGGTTGTTCATTTACAAAATGTCATTTCATTTGTTAATTAAGTGTCATCTTATTTTCAGGCCTTAAGAAAATCACACACCAAATTGATAATTACCTATGATTATTATTTTTAGTTTGTAGTTCATTGTGTGACTCTATTATGCAATTGTTCGCAAATTGTTAAATTAAAGTAATTCTGAGTTTGGTTGATGTACATAATGTAAAGAATAACATTATTTAAAATTGTAAATACGATTTAAATAAAAAATTGTAAATAGTTAATTGTATAGTATATATTAAATACAATGTTTTGCTACAAGTTTTTTGTCAACTAATTCTTCAGTCTCTGTAAGTACATTAGTTCTATAAATTAATTATAATTCAAATTCATATAAACTAAGCTAGACTAGTAATTTAAGCCCAGCATGTCCAATTGTTATGTATATCAATAAGCCGAAAGCTAGACAGCACCGGTATACAGCTGACTGACTAACGAATTACAAGCTCTTTCGCGTCTCAAATTGACATTTGACAAGACACCAAAATCCATTTCCCCCACCACGACTCAATATGTGTCTTTGAACGCTGATCAACCGGCCATACTAACGTTCTGTGTAATAACGGTAATTATGCACTTTCTTGCCACCAAACAAATTTGGAACATTTTGCTTGAAATGGGTCTAGAATTGGCTGTATTTTCACGAGATATGCTTTTTATTCCGCGGAAATAACGTATTTTACCGAAAAATTCGAAAAAACCAATGTCACAACTTTTAGTGATTTTGTCATATTTCCGTTAATTTCAATGGTATTTTAATCGTCTTTTTTTATTTTGATGTGTTTTTTTGCACTGAATACAAATTTGAAAACTATTTTGGTCTATTACAAACATTTCTCGAAAAATAACGGAAAAACTACTGTCGCGGCGGATCGCGATTAGCGGCCATTACGCGATCATTATATACAACAACTATTAATCACAAAAACCGAATTCACCCATATTCCCGCCGGAGTGACGGCCGGCAGGCCGTCACGGAGGCCAAACGCCCGAATTTAACGCAAATTACGAATTTTTGTTGAGAAAATAGACAATTAGGATAAGTTAGGTTATGTTTGGTTCTGTCAGCAAAAAATGCATTTTTCGAGCTGAAAAAGTAATTTTACTACAAAACCAGTTATATATTTGTGTTCAGCATAAAAAAACACGAAATGAAAAAAAAATGGTCGAAAAATAACGATTTTTAAAAAAGTTGGTTTTTTCATTATTAGATAAATATCTAGTGTTTCGATTTTTCGGTAAAAAAACAAGTTTTCCGCGGATGAAATCAAACTCCTCAAGAGATATAAACTCATTTTTCACCACTTTATTAACATGAAATCATATTTTCAGAGGTGGCAAGAAAGTGCATAATTACCCAAGTGACATATAGAAGTATTCATATCATATACGTTGGATTACTTTTAACATAATAGTCCATATACAGATTCTAATTGAATTTCAGTTCATACTGAACATTACCAATTATTCTCTCTCTAATCACCCAACACGAAATATTAATAGTGCTAACCTACCAGACATAAATCACTTGACTGTATTTAAAGTACGGTTTGTTTAAAACTGTTAGGCCAGTGCAAAATCTTGTGAACGAGTAATAACTTACAGATTTTCCATCTGTTTAAAATGCAAATCAACATCTTAGCTGAAAGCTATCTAGTAAGTTATCTCGAGAAAACTAACTTTATTACTAACATTGTATATATGACATGTTTTCTTTCAAGACAAAAACTGAAAGAAAGAAACCATCTCGTAACATATCTTACTCGTAAATACTAACTGACCGGAAGACTGATAAAAAATGGCGTCTTTATCTGGGAAACTGATCGCTCATTTACTACGGAGGCGCGTATTAGTATCTCAAGGTCACTCGAGTGTAATCAACATCGATCAGCTGAGATTGATAGTGTAGTCCGCCAGAAGGAACAGCGGACCGGTCCGCCCACGCACGCAAGGCGCCAGCCGTGTCGCACTGTCAGCGATTTAAAACTGGTCGCTCCCACCTGTTATGCTTATAGAGAGAATTAATCAAAGGAACATGATAATTTTTCACGGCCACTCCGATAACTTCAACTTTTTATCAGTAACCAATGATGTTATTATTAAATTGGTCGGATTTTTTTCTTATGTAAATAAAATAGCATACTATGTACACATTATGTTTTGAATCACGATAAACAAATCATGTTTTAGATACAACACACGGTCTTAATTTAACCTCGAAAAAGGTTTTTTAATATAATAAATTTTGAAGTGTGAAGATATTTACAATCATACACGAAATTCACATAATTTCAAACATAAACTGCCATAACATTGAATTACCTTGAAATTATCATTGGTATAATATGCAGTTACTGTGCCTTCAACTCGTATACAGGGTTACGACATCTTCAAAACATCGAATGTCATAAAATGCAGGTATCTATCTACTCGAAATATAAAATGAACAAAATACTATGCCAGCAGTTTTTACCAATTACAGTGTTACATCGTACATTGATTCAATTACAGAATCGTTGGTGGTCCAATGAATATCTGAGTACGGACTATCGGCACGAACAACTGAATCAATAACTGTAATAAATCCAATCAAACCACCTAGCAAATGAAGGTTTCAATTTAAATTGAAAAACATTTCTCCTTGATATGGTCCACAAAAATCGTTTGGCGGACTCACTCAAAAAAAGTACACTGCTATTCCATATGATTTTTTGAAGGTCGTACGTTATATCTACTTCACATGGTTCGCTATTATTCAAAATAGAACTCCCAAAACTGTTGTTTTTTAACGTGTACTCCTCAAAAGGACTCATAATTATTCGTTCCTTGCCAATCATCCTTGCGTTACGTGTTAGAGGTGACTTGGGGTGATTTCAAACGAGCGACAAGCACTTGAAATTTGACTCCCACTACGTGTATGGGTCAATCAATGCCACTGTACGTGTATGGGTGGGCGGGTGGGTCAATACCACTGTACGTGTATGGGGGTGGGTCAATACCACTGTACGTGTATGGGTGGGCGGGTGGGTCAATACCACTGTACGTGTAAGGGTGGGTGGGTGGGTCAATACCCCTGTACGTGTAAGGGTGGGTGGGTCAATACCCCTGTACGTGTAAGGGTGGGTGGGTCAATACCACTGTGCATGTAAGGGTCGGCAGGTGAGTGTATAGTGGTATTACTTTATCCGCTTATGACTTCTGCAGTTGCAGTCTGGAGCCACAAGAGTATAACGACTAGAATCATTTTTAAACTTCAAAAACGTGCCATAAGAACAATATTTGAAAAATCCCGAAGACATTCTTGTACAACTACTTCCAAAGATAATAATATTCTCATATTTTCTTCAATTTATATTCATTCCAAAGTTTTGTTTGTTGACAAAAACCTTTCCCTTTTTACAGTTAAAACCAATCTATACCAATACAATCTTCGTTCAAATCACAATTACAAACCTCCCCCTCACAAAACAAGGTTTTCCGAGAAACATCTACTCTAATAGAATCAGGCTCTTCAATGCACTGCCGGAACACTTGAAACTTGAGGAGGCTTTAATTGTTTTAAAAATGGCGTGAAGATACTCCTACAGATTCGTTGCCATTACAGCGTCGGGGACTACCTGTCGAGCCCGATAGACGAAGACAAAGTGGTACTAATTTAAGTTAGCTTATTCGTGTAGTATTAATCGTTCCTTTAGACACTACTATGCAGTGTTTCATTGCCTCAATAAGAATGTTTTTATGGTTTTATTCGTGGTATTCACAAAACAACGAATTTTAATCGTCCAGGTACGCGCGGGAACTGATCACAGCACATCAACCGTCTCGCATGACATTGTAAAATGCATGTTTGGGACCAACAGCAAACCGTGAACACAACAATCTGGCCACAGGACGTCCTTGTGGGTAACTGAACCTAGCGGTGTTTGGGACTGCGGTTCTTGTGCACTGTCGTGGTCGTGCACTTCATATGTGTTACACTTGGGTAGAACATACATTTTACAAAAACAAGCGATCTTTGTCGAGACCATACTCCGTCTAAGAACGCTGGTGCTACTGTTTAAAATGACAACTACCGTATTTAAAGTAGTTAAAGGTAATAGTAGAAAAGGTGTTCCACCGCACGTGTATGGATGAATGGGTCGGGTGACGTATTGAACGAATTGAATATAACTAAAAAGAGCCATCTATTTATAATTCATATAAATAAAATGGTATACCGGTGAAGTCTGAGTTTCTGCTTGCTGTGCGTGGATAGAAAGTAGAGAGAGAGAGAGAGATGTGATTTCATGAGCCGATGTTTTAGAGTCGGGGTATTGCCCCTTAGTGCGGAGAGTTTGTTGCACTAAACCCTCTAAGATCAAATACACATAACAATTATTCACATATATTACATTAAAATCAACAAACTATTTCTTCAGCATTTCTACCACATATTGTGGTAGAGTGTTGGTCGACCAGGAGTTTATCAACTCTCGTACATTATGAATTGTTGTCAAGAGCAATACCGTCGTATTTGGCATCTGTTTAAGGAAAAGAATTTGTCCAAATTTGAAACCTTATTTGAAACTAATCTGTTGAGATAATCTTTAGGTAAGCGTCTCACTTTCCTATCTCTTTTCACTTCTTATAGGTCTGTATTCATTGGATGGATATAGTCGATGCGCGATCTCTCTCACATGTATTTAGAGGGTATGACACTCCGCACCATCTCCTCACGATCTACCAACCACTGATCGAACTACCGTTTCAAGCTCGGCGCCGGGCTGAATTCTTATCATGGTGTCTGCACTTCTAATAGTGATTTGCATTCATTGATAGCGGTGAAACTATTGAACCACATAACAAACAAACCGCTTGCCTATAGAGTAGAACAAAACTCACCTCTGGCTGGATCGTGGAATCCATGGTCCTCGCCGGCGCTACTGTAGCCGGCGGACCCGAAGCTACTGCCGGAGTGGCGGAACCCCGCCTGAGTGTCCGGGACGGCCGGGGGCGCCACCTTCTTGACCTGCACCGCCGGCTTGGGCGGCCGGCTCATGCCGCCCACTGAAACAGACAACAACTACAGTAGTAACTTAAGTCTAGAGAAATCAATGTGGGAAGTAATCACTGTAAGTACTTGGCATTACAGTCCACTACTGCAGAAGTAACGAGTTCTAAGCAAGATATAACAAACCTAGATTTGTAATAATCCTATATGGAATGTCATCTGTACAGACAGATGGCTGTTTACTTCACTGTACGTACACACAACAAATATCGTCGTAAGAAGCTATTTGTTACTACTTTACTCTGAGTGGGTTGACAAAACCTAACTGTTAATACTATATAGACTACCCAATAGTTGCTCTCGACGCCCGCACGTGCTGCTATCTAATGTCAACTCGTTTCAACTAAACGCTCGGACGACTATTTGGTGAACTACTGTATTGGCTCACTTATAATTATTAGTCATTAGTAACATCAGCGTGTACTGGGTAAAACAGAACAGAGCGAGGGATGAAGAGACCGCTGGCGCTACCTGTGAAAACCATACATGAACTAATTTCACAGAACGGAAACCACGGCTTCATGGGACCCACAAGAGTTGGACAGTCTTCTATAGTCACTGTTATGAGATATTCAGTACAGTAACCTTACTCTTTCCAATTTTCTTTACGATTGGGAGGGCCAGGCTTTAATACTTGGTGACGGACGACGGCCCCTAAGCCAAAAGGCTTATTGTGCGTCCTCCTTTACAGGACTTCAAACCTTTTCCATTAAAAGATCCTTACAGAAACTTGAGATTGCCTGTGTTACAACTTGGTCACGTTCTGATACGCCGCCCAAGGTGAGTGCCCGCTTCCTACAAGCTAGGACCGGGCAATGGAAGAGGATGTGCCGCCCAGACTCTTTTCTCCTCCCCAACTTTCCACCTTGATTTGTCTCATATTTTAAACAGGTCGTATATTATAATAAATAGGAACACAAGTAGAACACTCGCTACCAGTCAGTATATTGTGCATGACATATCATCAAGTTAGATTTATTTGATACAAGTGCCATCTAAAACTTATTTTTTAAGCTTTGTCCTATACGTTAAAAAAGATCTCAGTAAAAGTGACAGTCAAATAAACCACTTTTTTACATAGTACAGACTTAATGTACACCTGACAGTTTTCTTTCAGTCGAAGACAGTACTTACGTTTCTTTTTAAAGGGTGTTAAAGAAAGTCAGTGTGACAACAGACGTCACGCTATTATTCACGCATTATTGTCGTTAAATCACAACTATTATGACGTGATATTGCTATTGCCGTGGAGGAGAAAGTGAGGTTATGTCACATAAGATGGATAGCATTAGAAAACATCTGCCCTTATATGAAATACGCGTCGATATCGACTAGAACCCGGCAATAATATGCAGACAAAAAAATTGAGTCATTTCGAGGTTGAAATCTAAATAAATCATGTTTACTGTTAAAAAAAGTTATGAATAAATGTTCACTGTCTACGCAGAGGAAACAAAATATTAGTAGCAGGAAAAACATCTTAAAATTAAAATTGATGACACAAATCTCCTTTTGAACAGTGTAGTTCAACAATTTTCACAAGCAGGGTGTCTCAAAAATTGTTTACACATTATGAAGTAGAGGTGACAGTCGTCTGATAAGTGCTAGTTAGTAGCAAACTGAGTCGAATCGCTGTATTTATTTAGGACCCTGTTGGGACGCAACAACACAAGTTAATTCAAATACAATATTTAATGGTAATTAAAAATGTTTAAAAACCCCAAAAGGATTTAATCACCCTGCACCTGTCTTTCCTACCAAACCAAAGCAGGTTCATCGAATCAATGCAGTTTATGGACACCAATATATCGATATATCAAAAATATCGACAAATATGTTTCAATATATCGATATATTAGAATAGGTATATTCTTTCGAATAGTTAGTCCGATATATAATATAACTAACTTTTGACATTATTCTCTCTCCTCAAAAACATAACGATTCGAAAAATACATATTTAAATTGTCTCTTACGCGTAAAATCGGAGTGGTTACACGATACATCGATATTTTCTTTCGATATTATCGTTAGATCGACATATGGTTTGCGATATATCGATATGTTGAAAATATTTGCTACCCCTTCCTACATCACATATTTTACTGTAATTGGTGCCAATTATAAAAGTAAACGTTAGAAATTATTGCCTGGACAAATTTACGGGCCTAAAACTTGTACGTAGTTTGTAATGTCGACGTGATGTAGAAACATGGACAGTGCATAGTCCTTAGCGATGTTATTTGCACCGACGTCGGGCCATAATTCCCAAACACTAGCCGCAGGACAAGCCCCGGGATGAGACAATTAATTAAAATTCAGTTACTGGAGTGGTGCGGAGGCGGGGGATTACCAAAGCTGTGTGCGTTTCATGGCCCCTCGCCCCCACTAACTACTGCAGTTCATTTGTACTAGCACACTTTTAAAATTATAACATACATATTCGCTGATTATTAATTATTGTTCAAAAGTCGATCGTAGAGATACGGACGCGAATATGAGGGGCAAATGAGAATGGTTGTTGTTACAAACTGTTGGAAACAACATTGTTTTGCATATGTAAAAGTGCCATGGTAAGTGGGCGGGATATACCAGACACAGGGATGACTACCGAACTGGAAGCCACACGACAGTAGTCTACGAACGCTTGCCCTCACACACGGGCGTTCGTTTTGTCAACAAATTACCGGACTCAATTAAGAATGCACCAACGCCCAAGGCGTTAAAAACACGTCTCAAAACGCTTTTAAGCGTATCATACATTTTATAGTGCTGACGAGTATATATGGCATGCAACTGGGAGACCACATAATCAGGTGACTGACACCGGCGCCGGAAGTGGGAATTAGGCATGAATGAATGTGAGACTGAAAATTATGTATGTTTGAATGAGGTTTTGATGTGGTATGAATGTATTAATTTGATTTTTTTTAAATATAACAATTGCTATACATTTTACAGTGTCTTTGCAAACTAAACTGGATTTGATTTTATAGGTACATGAAAAATAGTTTTGTATTTTCGTGTTCCTGAAAAAAGAAGACTACATTTTATGATGCAGAGAAGCACAAGTGTAATTGAGGTACAAGATGCATGGATTACACGAGCTAGTCATAGTACAAAGTTAGGGTATTTAAAATGTTTTTATTATCGTCTATGTGTTTGTTTTCAATGCACATCCTCCACTAGTAGATGCACTTTCCAATCCCTAGTATTTCAAAAGAACCACTGAGACAAAGCTACTCTGTATAACAAAATATCCAAGTACAAGAACCAAAGAATTAGAAATGTCAGCTACATGTGTTTAAGAGGGTAAATAGACTACATAAATTTGCCTTGGATGTGAAATTGGTTCCTGTTAAGTACAATATAACCTAAACAAATATACCACAAGTTGCATCGATCTGTCATATAACCTAAAACAATGATGAAAACAAGACTATGTTAAAAACAGTACTGAATTATGAACAATAATTGATTTGGTTTGAAAAGAACAAAACTTTAAAACTAATTCAACGAAACTGTTGCTACTAAATCAGTAAATGTAACACTTCACCGTCATAGCACCTGGCAACGGGTACAATAAGAGTGTGGCTGCACAATCAGCTGTACAATATAGTCAGCTGTCGCGGAAAACTCAGCCAGCTGTTTGCCCTCCGTTGTTGTCACTTCATTTCATCTGGCACAGCCTCTCGAGCGGAAACGGAAACCAACAATACTGCAAGTCGGGAATTGGGAGGGATTTCTACTTACTACCAGCTACTTGTCGCTGTCACCGGCGACATTCATGTCACTGGTACCGTTTTCATTGTTTTCGAGTGCCCTTTAGGTAGCATGATATGTATTATTTGTAATTGAAATGAAACATTAGGTTAGTAAGAGGCATGTTTCACAATTAATTATTCTTACTGTAGCTTATTTACTCGGCAATAATAAACGAATCTTTAGGAAAATTATATAAAAGGTTAAAATGTTATTCAATAAACGTTTTATGATCATTCATACTATGAGGCCTAAATACGTTTTTTGGAGTTGGCTTTTAAAAACAGCAATCGATCTAACTTTACTCCCAGGTACTGAGGATGATCAAATCAAATCAAATCAAATCATTTTATTTGTTGTTGACAATTAGTAACATTGTATAACAAACGTCAAATTAGCATATTTTACATTAATAATATTTAATTACATTAGTTGTTCAGTATTAACATAAAATAGCATATTCAATCAAATAAAAACACTTGCTTAACTAAATAATAAAGATAAAATATATAACCAAGTATAAATCCATTTATAAACTAATTAAGTATTTAAAAATTCAGTAATAGAGTAACAAGCTCTTTCCAATAAAAATTGATGTAGAAGAGTTTTGAATTTTGTCTGTGTGCCTTCTTGTTTAATTACATCGGGCAATTTATTAAACAATTTTGGACCTATGTTTTGTGGAAGCCAGGTAGTAACTTCTAATCTGTGCGTGGTCTGTCTATGTTGGTTCTTTTGCCTGGTGTCATAATTATGTATATCTGAGCCCATTACAATGTTTGAAAATTTAAATTTATAATAAGTAAGAGTTTCATAAATATAGATTGATGGTAAGGTTAAAATGTTCAAAGATTTAAAATAATATCTGCATGACGTTCTTTTATTTATTCCGGCCATAATTCGGATAGCCCTTTTTTGTATGCGGAAGGTTCTTAAAAAGTTTGAACGAGAAGTAGAGCCCCACAAAACAATTCCATATCTTAGCCGTGATTCTATTAGAGATGTATATATTAATCTGGTAATAAATACGTTTTTGTAATTTGCGGATTTTCTGAGGAGAAACAACTGTGATGACAGTTTGGAACATAGGCTATCGATATGTGATTTCCATGAGATATTATCGTCAAAAATTAATCCAAGGTATTTAACCTCCTTGTTAAAGGGAAGTTCAAAGTTATTCATAAATATCGTCGGGTTCAAAGTTCAAAGTTATTCATAAATGATCATTGTGATGGAGTTTTGCACAATTTAGAAAGATGTTCAGTTTCCGATTGGCCAATCTGTTACTTAAGTGGAAGCAGGCTACTTCGGTTTTTTATTGTTTTAGATTCTAACAAATTAATAGAACAATTCTATTTAATACAATCAATTTCCAAATAGCATAAATCGTTAATAATTTGAGATTGCAATTTTTAGAATGAATAATATCGATTGTTCTGACACTAAACGTGTAAAAGACACATTTTCGTTTTAACTTTTGGCTTTAGCACTTCGGCGGAACCGGAAAAGCTTACATCTCTTAACTCATTTGCCAGATCGATCGGCAGACGCCTCGAGCTGGCGATAGACAGATTTATTATCCGTAGGTCACTGACCTGTGACGGCGGCGGACGGTTGGGAAGATGACAACTTCAGCCAGAAGTGATTTAAAACACCATAAAGTGAGATAGCTGATTGCTAAAATTGTCATCTCCAAATATTTATTTGAATCTGGAAAAACTATAATTTTCGCAGTAATTGATTCGAGTTATAAAGGGCTAAGGGCGACAAGTGTCTCAACCAACAGCAAATTTACTTCTATTGATTTACCATTTACAAAAATCTATATATTGAACAATATATTAATTTTTTTATTCACGTATATTTTTATTCGCGTGATATATACGTGTAATTCTACGTCAAATATCACCTGGAAAGTTCATTTTACGTGTTGTAATAAAATAAACGTTAACTACTGTCTCCCGGTTTATGTTAAACAAATGTACAGAGTAATGTATAACTTGAACAGTATGTCTGTGTAAAGTACGTGTTCGTACCGCAGGTCAGAGTGGAGTCGAGAGGTACACTGACTTGACGGTGTTACCATTTCAAAGTAGACAGTTAGTTGTAGGAGGCTGGGCCGGGCCTATGCTAATATTGTGCTTTGCGGTAGACGTCGCAGTTCCACAACACAGAACCCACTTAGTCAGACGTCGGGGTCGGAAACATGCTTACGATCTGTGTACGTTCTGTTACATTACAGACACTAATACAATCTTTGTACGAATTTGGAATTGGAATTTTGTTATGGTTATTTGTGGATTATTTCATCTACACTTATTATTTGTTACAACGATTGTTATAACTTATTATTTGTTACAATATAAACAAACTTAATTACGTACGCACAATTAACTATAATAACTCGACAACATTCTTACATTACAAATAACTACACATTTATAAACATACTTACTCCAGGAAAACTATCTTATTATCTAAAACAAGCGCGTCCGGACGAAACTTTATTTCTGCTCCAAGGATTTTTAATTAGAGGGTTTCCGACCACGAGAAATCTATTAACACTGGTCTCAACCCTGGGAAAATTCTGATTTCCACCCCAGAGGCTCCTAAACGTCCCATATTATCTACTTCTAGCAGAAAGTGGGGTATCAAACTATAGGTATTTATCTCATAAATCACATTTTACCATTACATTTTGGAATAGACAACATTTAAGGGCTCTACCCGAAATAAAGAATATGCTAAAAACGCCAAAATTGGGTAATGTTAAACTAACACACTAAGTGGAGTATCAAATCAAAGGTATTCGTCTCTTAATTATTAATATACCATCAGATTTTAGAAAAGACTATGATTATGGGCTCAACTGCTCCAAAAACCAAAATTCATAATCATACTGCCTAAGAGTCCTGGCTAGCCGTAGGCCGATCTTCCTCACGAGGTGACATGCCGAGATCCACAAATGGGACTGTAGCAGAGCGTCTTGGCAAGGCCGCAGGCCAAGTTCCACAAAGGGGCTTAAGGTAAACGCGGAAGATCTCCGAAAGGAAATGTTAAGAATAAATTACAAGGTAGAGAAACGACAAACGATCCTCAGGATCCTCCGGGAGAAATGGATGCTACCTCTTCAGATGGCAAAATTCATCTGAGCGAAGCTGGATTTCCTGGTACTTTCACTAAAATAAATCCGAAAACCTACGTACGAATTGTGAATGTTTGAGAATTATTACAAACGGGGGTGTTACTGTTGATAACATTTGTTGATCATCTAAGTTTCTTACCCACCCTACACTTATAACTGTTGATATTTATATATATATAGGTAATATCAAACGTAGTGTGTAGGTGGGGTAGATGGGGGAGGCATGAGCTACGTCCTTCAACTATTTTCACCCCTTATTTACCCTTCACGTCTCCTCAAAGTACAACGAGGTCCAATACGTCAGTCAATGAACGACTAGACGTAAACTGTGTCACCAGAGAACACCAAGGAACCTAGTTATGACAGAAAAGGCGTGTCACGTTTAGGAATGGCAAATATTTTTAACATATCGATAAATCAAACTATCGATATATCGCAAACCGAATATCACACTATAGATTGTATCGAAAGTAAAATATCGATAAATTGGGTAACCGATAGATCGAATTGTAAGTGATTTATCTGTTTAAAACTATGCACTAACTCTTTTATGTCATTACCAAAAATACACTCATGTTTTGCTAGACTTTAGAATAGCCTATTGAATGTAAAAATTAAATACATTTATCTACACTGAACAAGTTGTGGTCTGTAGGGTTGAAATGATAAAAATTAAAAATAAGAATAATTATACCTTTAATTATTATGTTAATCGTAAAAAAACAATGTTATTTTTGTTAAACACCATTAGGCTTCTTTTAAACACTAAACTTCTACCCACTGGCCTACAATAAAATACATTTTTGTGCATTTAACCCATGGAAAAAACAACTAAATAAAGTTACTTTATAATTTCAATGCATGTTTACACAGAGGAAATTTAAATATCTTTTTTCGAATCGTGATGATTTTGAAGAATCACTAAATAACATCAATATTTTGTGATGCGATATATTGGACCAAAATTTCGATAAAACCGATATTATCAAATGAAAATCGATACTAATATAACGATATATCGAAACGTACTTATCGATATTTTCGATATATCGTTGCCATCGCAAGTCACGGTGAAGCTGTCTGTACCGCACCTTGCACGTTGCACCGACCTCTTGCATCACGGATGAGTCACAGGCGGTACGTCACGCCTGTACTGAGAGGGCGAGTCAATTAATCAAAGACAACGCATATTTATATTGAGATCTCCGGGTAGCCGGGTGATTGAGGAACTACGCCAGAAAAATCACGAGATGAACTGAATATAACTGCACTAATAACTGCCCAACTTAAATCCAATCGAATGTCCGGATACAGTTAAAATAGTGGGCAGAGAAAGATATATATAATAGAAAGCAAAAATACTTAACAAGATAAAAAACGTAAATGAACGATGAAACAAATTCAAGTAAATGTTAGGTTTACCATAGTTAGATGTATTTGTTACATCATTGCGCAATTACGACTTTCAGGAAAAATAAATGGTTCCAAAGAATTGGCACAAACTTTCCTCCATAGTAAACACTAAAAAATAAAAACTTATTACCGGTTTGATTACCACGTATGTTTTTTTGTCATAACTCAAAAACTACCATTAGTCAAGTTAAAGACATGAGGTTTTTACTAAAATATTTAAAATTGTAATTAAATCTCATGTTTGCAGAAAATTTTATCAAAATTGTTAGAGCCTTTTTTAAGAAAATTCCATTATAGTATGTTTTTTGCCCATAAAAATAAAAAAAAAAAAACTAAAATTTCAAAAAAGTGAAAAAAAATTCTGGATATTTTACCGAAATACACCTAGATATCAAATTTAATAAAAAAATATCTATCCGTTTGGTCTCCAGCGAACTGCATATACACACAGACACATACGGAAAGACACCAAAATTTTGTTTAAAAAAAAACTTTTTTGGGTTTAGGGGACCCTAAAATGGATTTTTAGACCAACTTGTAAAAATTTTTTTTTTGCGATCACAATACTTTCTGTATGTTAACGCACATGGGAGAAAGTAAAATAGCTTAATTCAATTGGTAGTTACCTCTTGTTGTTGTTCTATAAGTTGCTAATCGATTTTCCCGGATATAATAGAGTAGGCAATCCCTTTACACGCACCATATACAGTAGGAAGTGGGCGGGGTGAAGGGGCACACGGCACGTTTGGCTTCAAAACGAGGCCCCAGGGCCCTTTCCCCCAAGAAATACTCCGCAACCCTTATCCAAACGTATGTTAAAAGTTTTTGAATTACGAGACAGTCTGCGACGGTGAGTTCATTGATCTATCTTAGCTGTCCGCTGAGCGACGAGGCCCTCCCCTCACGACAGTGCCCCTACCAGGAGAAGCCATGTGTAACCCTAACCATCACAGATAGTATATTATCCCTTATATTAACCTTTTAACCTATACAGTACTAACCATTTAAATGCTTACCTCTTTAAAATGGTTATCTACAGGGTTTATAGTTTGCAGACAACCACGTACATGGAGGACGTGGGCAAGCGGAGACAATGATTTCTGTAATCAGCAGTTATTAGAGACCGGAAGCACACTAACCGCCAACCACAACTGCTGCTGCACCGTACGGCTATTTGGTCATTCCTACATCGCTGCTTTGTAGACAGCCACTTGCAAGGAAGACGTGGTCAGGCGGAGGCGATGATTTCAGCCATCAGCAGTTATTAGGCACCGGAAGCACACTAACCACCATCCAAAACTGCCGCTGCACCGTCCGACTATCTGGTCATTCCAACATCGCTGCTTTGTAGACAACTACGAGCAAGGAAGACGAGGTCAGGCGGAGGCGATGATTTCAGCCATCAGTAGTTATTAGGCACCGAAAGCACACTAACCGCCAACCAAAACTGCCACTGCACCGTCCGACTATCTAGTCATTCCAACATCGCTGCTTTGTAGACAACTACGAGCAAGGAAGACGAGGTCAGGCGGAGGCGATGATTTCAGCCATCAGTAGTTATTAGGCACCGAAAGCACACTAACCGCCAACCAAAACTGCCACTGCACCGTCCGACTATCTAGTCATTCCAACATCGCTGCTTTGTAGACAACTACGAACAAGGAAGACGAGGTCAGGCGGAGGCGATGATTTCAGCCATCAGTAGTTATTAGGCACCGAAAGCACACTAACCGCCAACCAAAACTGCCACTGCACCGTCCGACTATCTGGTCATTCAAACATCGCTGCTTTGTAGACAGCCATGTGAAAGGGACGTCCGACTATCTGGTCATTCAAACATCGCTGCTTTGTAGACAGCCATGTGAAAGGAGGACGTGGGCAGGCGGAGGCGATGATTTCAGCAATCAGCAGTTATTAGGCACCTGAAGCACACTAACCGTCAACCACAACTACTACTACATCGTTCGGCTATCTGGTCATCCTAACATAACTGCTTTGTAGACACAGCCTCGTGCAAGGTGGACGTGGTCAGGCGGAGGCGATTATTTCAGCAATCAGCAGTTATTAGGCACAGGAAGCACACTAACCGTCAACCACAACTACTACTACATCGTTCGGCTATCTGGTCATCCTAACATAACTGCTTTGTAGACAGCCACGTGCAAGGCAGGCGGAGGCGATGATTTCAGCAATCAGCAGTTATTAGGCACAGGAAGCACACTAACCGTCAACCACAAGTCCACAACTGCTACTACATCGTTCGGCTATCTGGTCATCCTAACATATCTGCTTTGTAGACAGCCACGTGCAAGGTCAGGCGGAGGCGATGATTTCAGCAATCAGCAGTTATTAGGCACAGGAAGCACACTAACCGCTAACCACAACTGCTGCTGCACCGTCCGGCGGCTGGTCATCACTGTATTATTATCTTTTGTATTTCCTTTGGATATAATTTGCATAATGAACATGTTTTTCGATCCTTCAACAACGAAAATTTTACCAATGACTACAAATCCAATTGTATTCATTCGTGTTACTGCCCACTTTTTATTTATCTGTGCTCGATAATACGGAAGTTAAAGACATTTTAAAATTTTTACTTCTGTAAATATATGTGCATAATTGACATTTCGGGTAGACAATTAACTCAGCTTATTTTTTCTAATTCTTCAAATATATTGAAAACTAAAATTTAGCCCTAGATTTATTAAGTTATATATCTCCAGACGACATATCGCTATAATTATAAACGTTTAAAGTGGTCACCACTAAACAGTTTCTTTTAGGAACACACCTTTCTTTTTACCATTTTTTTGGCACTGCCACCCCATCGAAGAGAATATTTGAGTCATAGAAGGAAGCGAATCGATTATTTCCTCTAAGGGGTCAACACATTCACCACTCACCCCGTACATGCGTCACCCACACGTCCGGTTGGGTAGTGAGTGACTCACAGTCGCGAAAGCTGAACGAAGCCGATGGTAGTTATTGTCTGTTACATTGAATTACCGTAATCTTCACCCGAACCAACGTCAGTTTCATCGAACCGCGCATTCTTTATAGCGAGATTGATCAGTTCTTCTTCATTGGACAACACATATCTTTTTGTTGCGCAAACACGACAACAATTTACATGCCTACAAATAATGTTAACGGGACGTGATCGTTCCACAACCTCTCCTGTATATACCTACTCTAGGTCCAATATACTTGACGCGCCTCGCCTCCCGTTGCACCTTGTAGTCATTGTGTACCTTGCCCGTCCTTCGACGACCTTGGCGCATACATGATTTCAGTAATTCCCGACGATGAAGGTCAACGTTTAGTATATTCACTAGTAATTAGGGTGTGAACAGTAAAAAAAGTTCACAATAACTACATATACATATGTATGATGTAAAACGAAGACCAAACTGATCCCCTGCGGTAATATGAAACTGGCAGTACACGTTAACGTGTCATATTGTGTATTCGATAAACTAAAAATTACGTCCTCCTTTTCGAGAGTAAACCCATCCGACTATAATTAAGAGATTCAAAATATGATTCTAATCTCGATACATAAATGTACTCAAAGCAATCGCCTTCCTGTGCACCAGCAACTAGAGTAATACAATAGATTTACACTGTCTGGATGTGCGAATTGATTTACAAACATTCAAAAGAAACTTTAATATACGACTTTTATTGCATCATTAACTGTAAAATGATTAATCAAAAGGAGAAATAGTTTTCAAAGTTGTATAGAAATTCGTTCTTAAGTTGCGCGGAGGCAATATCTTACTGTAATAAATTATAAATAGTAAATTAATTGACATTTTAAAATGTTCTAATAATCACACTCAATGACAAACTTCCCTATTTTACCACCAGTTAATAGAACTGCACACACTCTCCTAATGTACTATTAAATTATCAGACACGCCCATACAAACTAACCTATTACACAATCATTAGACCAGACACGTAATCATTAATTGTCCTATTTTACCATCAATATGTCAAACGCGCCGGCAAAGATTGTCCTATTTTACCACCAATTGAAAGACGCGCTAGTAAAAATTGTCCTATATTACCGTTAATATGTCAAACGCGCCGGCAAAAATTGTCCTATTTTACCATCAATTGACAGGCACGCCAGTACATATTGTGACATCTAGAGTGGCCTTCATCCTGGGAACCGGTGGTGCGGAAGTAATGGATGGGTCGCTGACCACCTGCCCTGCTTGTTTACAGCCTTTGGGGCACAATGGCTTACGCATGAACGCCCCTTTACCTCATCAATGGACTTCTAGATTCTTCTCGGTTGACGAGCCAGCTCTGTCACGGAACTTCGGGGGCAGGGGAATTCAAGAAGCTTCTAGATGGAGACCTGCAGGTGATATATACGGCCCGGATACCAGCGCGAGTCAGTCAGTCAGTCAGTCAGTCAGTCAGTCAGTCAGTCAGTCAGTCAGTCAGTCAGTCAGTCAGTCAGTGAGTCTAGAGCCTACAGCCCGGGTGTTTGCAGCGACAGTGAGCGAGTTCTACAGTACGAGTGAAGTGTCCGAGTAAAGTGAAGTGGTCTACGGAGAAGTTAACGGTGAGTGGTTCGTTGTGGGGATCAACGAAGGAGCAGTGCGGTACTTGTGGACGACTTCTGAAGGGACACTGAAGAAACTGTGAGTGAACTGTTAGCTTTGGACTGTAGGTAGTAGGGAATCTAGTAAAGTCAATTAGTAGTCAGTAATTGTAGGGAATCTAGTAGAGTCACTTTATAGTTAGTAATTGTAAATAATAGCAGAGAATCTAGGAAAGCCACTTTATAGAGCTAGGAATTGTGATTAAAAGAAGGGAATTTAGTAAAGTCACTTTGCAATTAGTAGTTGTAATTATTGATGCCATCGAAGATTGTAATTATAGATTAGTTTAACTGTAACAGTAGGCCTAATAGTAAATTGTACTTTTCACAATAGTTAAAGTTAAGGAATTGATCCATTTAATTATAATAAGTTAATTTTATATATTCAATAAATTTAGTAATTGTTTAGTATAACGTGTTGCTTATTTGTAAAACCCACATAGTGATTAATTATTTATAAATTAGGACAAATTAAAAACGTCACACTGGTGTCAGAAGTGGGATAGATTTGTTGAGCAACACGTTTAATATTTTTATTTATTGATAGTTATTGTTAAGCTGTTTATTGAATTCATTTACCTTAATTCTATATTGTTCAGACATAGTTTTGCAAAAGAACGATGGCATCTAGTGGAGTTAAGTTAGTAGACTTAAAAGTGGCTGATTTAAAGCGGGAGTTAGAAGAAAGGGACATAGATCATACTGGAACAAAATCAGTTTTAGTAAGTAGACTTAAGCAGGCAATGCTAGAAGCAGGGGATGATCCAGAAACATTCCTTTTTGAAACTGAAGCTAGTTCACTTAAGTCTATGATTAAAAGAAATGCAGAGGAATTACAAAGTGACTTAAAAAGAAATGCAGAGGAATTACAAAGTGACTTAAAAGGAAATGTCGAGAAATTACAAAATGACTTAAAAGGAAATGTCGGGAAATTACAAAATGACTTAAAAGGAAATGCAGAGAAATTGCATAGTGACTTAAAAGAAGTGAAAGATGACTTAACCGAAAAACTAAATAGTAATTGTAAAACCTTGAAGGAAGAGTTAGCTACAGAATTTAATTATAAAATTTGCAAAGTTGAAGACGAATTTAAAAAACAATTAGATGATTGTTCGAAGCAATTAGGTGATAGGATTAGGTTTTTAGAAGAAATGGTTCAGGGGAGGAAGGAGTCAATAACCTGCAACGAACCACCTGGGATCTCAGGAAGTGGACAGCAACCGCCCAGCCTGGAACCTCGGTCCAGTGTGTGTCCACCCGTAAATAACGCAAGTTTGCCAACCTTCGACGGAAAGATGTCCTGGGAAGATTTTATTACTTTGTTTGAGACTGCCGCTGCTGTCTACAATTGGCCATCATCAGCGAAGGCGTCCATGTTGTGCCTTTCACTTCATGGAGAAGCTCTGAGCGTACTGCAAACCGTTCCACCTGCTGAGCGACAGAATTACGAAGATTTGATTAGACGGTTGGAAATGCGGTTCGGACATAAACACATGGAACTGGTCTACAGATCTCAGCTCAGGAGTCGTCACCAGAAGTCCAATGAGAGTCTTCAAGAATTCGAAGCTGACATCGCACGATTAGTGAGGGGCGCTTATCCCACAGTGGACGAAACTGTCTACGAGAGCCTATCCATTGAAAGGTTCCTCGATGGACTGCGGGATGCTGAGACGCAGCAGGCTGTAAAGTTGGCCCGGCCTAACACTTTAAACGAGGCACTGACGCAAGCCTTAGAGTTTGAGGCTGTAAAGCAATCCGTCCGGGGCCAGGCATGTCTGCGAGGAGTCTACTAAGAGGAAGAAGAACCTATGAAGATAGAAGACATCGTAAGAAAAGTGCTTGATGCCCTGAGGGACCGGAAGAAGGAGATTCACTGTTGGGGGTGTGGAGAGTTAGGCCATTACCGAAGTAAATGCCCGAGTAAAGCCTCTCAGGGGCAGAGGCAGGGAAAACTAAAAAGGGTTGATGGGAAGGGGCAACTGTCAACCCAGCGTCTTCAAGAATACAACTTTACCTCTGAACACCGACGAGGGAGAAACCATTCCAATGCCGACGCCCTATCTCGCCGACCTTGCCCAGAGGGTTGTAAGCACTGCTCCAAGGTAGAAGAAAGGAATCTGTCCGTGGAAGTGCGTTGTGTCTCTTTGGAGCCAGCTAGTGGATGGGAGCCGAAGGACCTCCGGAAAGAACAACTTGAGGATAGTGAGGTTGGACCACTGCTGCGGGAGAAGGAATGGGGGGCTCGTCCTAGCTGGGAGGACATTGCAGCTAGGAACCATGTGTATAAGAGCTACTGGGCACAGTGGGACTCAATGAAGGTTAAGAACGGAGTGCTTATAAGAATCTGGGAGGCCCCTAATGGTAGGAAGCAGATTGAACAGATTGTGCTCCCCAGAAGTAAAAGAAAGGAAATGCTGGAGGAGATCCACAATGGAGCATCTGGCGGGCACTTAGGTGTCAACAGAACGGTAGACAAGCTACGTCAGCGATTCTACTGGTTGAACTTGAGGGCTGATGTAGAGAAGTGGTGCCGCCAATGTGATGTCTGTACTGGAAGCCGAGGGCCACAAACAAGAAGTCGAGGCAGAATGCAACAGTACAACGTTGGGGCACCCTTCTAGAGGATCGCCGTCGACATCGCCGGTCCATTTCCCATGTCAGATGCAGGAAATAAATATCTCCTGGTGGCCATGGACTACTTTACGAAATGGCCAGAAGTATACGCCATACCAAATCAAGAAGCAGCAACAGTGGCTGGGTGCTTGGTGAACGAATTCATCTGTCGGTATGGAGTGCCATGTGAGCTGCACAGCGACCAAGGGACGAACTTCGGATCCTTGTTGATGAAGGAGGTGCTTCAGCGTCTCGGAGTGCACAAGACACGGACCACTGCGCTTCATCCGCAATCTGATGGGATGGTCGAGAGATACATAAAGACACTCGTTGGACACCTCAGGAAAGTTGTGTCCACCAATCAGCGGGATTGGGATCGGAAGGTGCCCATTTTCCTCCTGGCGTACAGATCTTCGGTCCACGATACTACGGGTTTCACCCCAGCGAGGATGATCTTCGGAAGGGAGCTGCGGCTGCCTAGTGACCTCATGTTCGGCCTGCCACCTGACGCAAAGCAGCCCGCAACGGACTACGCCTGCGAGCTCGTCGACCACCTACACGACACTCACGAGTTTGCTCGTCAGCACCTAAAAATGGCCAGTGACAAAATGAAAGCTCGCTACGACCGGCAAGCCAATTCGACTGGATTCCAGGTGAACGACCTGGTGTGGCTCTACAGTCCCCTCCGGAAAAAGGGGAGATGCCCGAAATTTCAACAGGATTGGCAAGGACCTTATCGGGTAGTGACACGAATCAACGATGTGGTCTACAGGATTCAAAGACACCCAATAGGCAAGATGCTTGTGGTCCACCTTGATCGCCTAGCACCGTACCATGGAGCGGAAGCTGATCGGGACGATCAGCCTTAAGGAGGGGGCAGTGTGACATCTAGAGTGGCCTTCATCCTGGGAACCGGTGGTGCGGAAGTAATGGATGGGTCGCTGACCACCTGCCCTGCTTGTTTACAGCCTTTGGGGCACAATGGCTTACGCATGAACGCCCCTTTACCTCATCAATGGACTTCTAGATTCTTCTCGGTTGACGAGCCAGCTCTGTCACGGAACTTCGGGGGCAGGGGAATTCAAGAAGCTTCTAGATGGAGACCTGCAGGTGATATATACGGCCCGGATACCAGCGCGAGTCAGTCAGTCAGTCAGACAGTGAGTCTAGAGCCTACAGCCCGGGTGTTTGCAGCGACAGTGAGCGAGTTCTACAGTGCGAGTGAAGTGTCCGAGTAAAGTGAAGTGGTCTACGGAGAAGTTACCGGTGAGTGGTTCGTTGTGGGGATCAACGAAGGAGCAGTGCGGTACTTGTGGACGACTTCTGAAGGGACACTGAAGAAACTGTGAGTGAACTGTTAGCTTTGGACTGTAGGTAGTAGGGAATCTAGTAAAGTCAATTAGTAGTCAGTAACTGTAGGGAATCTAGTAGAGTCACTTTATAGTTAGTAATTGTAAATAATAGTAGAGAATCTAGGAAAGCCACTTTATAGAGCTAGGAATTGTGATTAAAAGAAGGGAATTTAGTAAAGTCACTTTGCAATTAGTAGTTGTAATTATTGATGCCATCGAAGATTGTAATTATAGATTAGTTTAACTGTAACAGAAGGCCTAATAGTAAATTGTACTTTTCACAATAGTTAAAGTTAAGGAAATGATCCATTTAATTATAATAAGTTAATTTTATATATTCAATAAATTTAGTAATTGTTTAGTATAACGTGTTGCTTATTTGTAAAACCCACATAGTGATTAATTATTTATAAATTAGGACGTAAAAAAACGTCACAATATTATCCTATTTTACCGTCAAAGTGACAAATACGCCGGAAAAGATTATCCTATTTTACCATCAATTGACACACGCGTCAGTACAAATTGTCCTATTTTACCGTCAATATGTCAAACATCCCGGCAACAACTGTCCATTTTACCGTCAACCGACAGACGTACCGAAACGCATTTTTCTATTTGACTGCCAATAAATGAGATGCGACTACAGTACACAAACGTTCCTAATTTACTATCAAATGTGCCGGCATAATATACGGAATACACACGATTACACCAAGGATGTGCTCTCTACATTCAACATCCCCCCACCCAACAGGAGTCACTCCACGAGTCCCCTCAACAACGGAAACTATCTAACAAATTACGTTTATTTAGCAAACGATACTAAGTAGATATATATCGGTGATAATACAAATCCCCGGAACTTTATCGTTGCTGGCAGACGACCAGATCTTGGGGTGGCAATTAGAGATCAGTGTGCCGCAAGAGGAGGACTTAGATACAGATCCAAGTCGGGGTTTAAGTTCTTAAGGCCGCCAACAAAGTTACAATTAAGGCAACACATTTAGAGCAATCCTTTTCATCTCCTTCCCCTACATCGCAAAACTTCCATAGCTATTTCTCAACCCCATAATTACACCGTTTGATGTTTACACATTTCATCAATTCTTGTAATATGAACTCGAAATTATTATCAAAACTATTACGAATGTTACTGTCAAAATGAGTCTGATATACTTATTAATAAGTAAACTTCACACGACACAAATTTATTACAAAAAGCACAAATGCATTACAATACAAGTACAAAGTTCACCATAATATTTGTGCATTTTGTGCTTGTATTTTAATAAATTTGTGTTGTGTGACGTTTACTTGTACTGTATATGTACCAACACGTATTTTACTAGTTACAAAACTATTTATTACTAAAATTCCAATCGTTTATGAATAAAACATTTGCTGCAAAAAGGTTGTTTTTCTTACAAAATGTACAAGTTAATTACGCAAATAAAAAATGAAAGATCACGAATACCACATGAAAATGTCCAGTATAAAATGCTGTACTGGTGTAAATTGAAGTAACGATATTTCCACCGCAAACGACATTATATTGATTATAAAACGCAATTAACAAGAGTACACAATAATCAATTAGGACGTGTTAGGTTGTTTATCCGTGAGAACAGATTCTTATATGAGACGATGACAGTGCAGAGGGTAGACGAAACGTCTACTGTAAATTGGAAACAATTGATTTCTAAATCAGTATATGACACTGCAGACAGTGGCACCTTGTTGGAACCTATCTCAGATAGATTAACAACTAACGACCGTCTAAAATAGTGTTCATAAATAAATAAATGTCACCCCTTTACAACTTCAACTTATATTCTTCACCAAACGGGTATCGTCTTCTAATGTTCACATAACTACATGCTATTATGATCTTTGTTGGTAGTGAAGATGGTGTATTGTTGTCAGCTGATTAGTGCCACAGAGAAGAAGGAAACAGAGTACTCTATTTCGACATGAGACGACAAAGCTAGCATCTTGTTAGTTACCCCAAGTCCTCAAAGACTAATGAAGTAATTACTACTGCGGGTTTATAAAGATATTATCAGTAGTTGTAACTGCTACCGAAGTGTTATCTGAGGCCATAAGAGAGCGTCCTAGTGCTAACTATGTGGACTTAGTTAACTTGTTAGTTACCCCAAGTGTTATCTGAGGCCATAAGAGAGCGTCCTAGTGCTAACTATGTGGACTTAGTTAACTTGTTAGTTACCCCAAGTGTTATCTGAGGCCATAAGAGAGCGTCCTAGTGCTAACTATGTGGACTTAGTTAACTTGTTAGTTACCCCAAGTGTTATCTGAGGCCATAAGAGAGCGTCCTAGTGCTAACTATGTGGACTTAGTTAACTTGTTAGTTACCCCAAGTGTTATCTGAGGCCATAAGAGAGCGTCCTAGTGCTAACTATGTGGACTTAGTTAACTTGTTAGTTACCCCAAGTGTTATCTGAGGCCATAAGAGAGCGTCCTAGTGCTAACTATGTGGACTTAGTTAACTTGTTAGTTACCCCAAGTGTTATCTGAGGCCATAAGAGAGCGTCCTAGTGCTAACTATGTGGACTTAGTTAACTTGTTAGTTACCCCAAGTGTTATCTGAGGCCATAAGAGAGCGTCCTAGTGCTAACTATGTGGACTTAGTTAACTTGTTAGTTACCCCAAGTGTTATCTGAGGCCATAAGAGAGCGTCCTAGTGCTAACTATGTGGACTTAGTTAACTTGTTAGTTACCCCAAGTGTTATCTGAGGCCATAAGAGAGCGTCCTAGTGCTAACTATGTGGACTTAGTTAACTTGTTAGTTACCCCAAGTGTTATCTGAGGCCATAAGAGAGCGTCCTAGTGCTAACTATGTGGACTTAGTTAACTTGTTAGTTACCCCAAGTGTTATCTGAGGCCATAAGAGAGCGTCCTAGTGCTAACTATGTGGACTTAGTTAACTTGTTAGTTACCCCAAGTGTTATCTGAGGCCATAAGAGAGCGTCCTAGTGCTAACTATGTGGACTTAGTTAACTTGTTAGTTACCCCAAGTGTTATCTGAGGCCATAAGAGAGCGTCCTAGTGCTAACTATGTGGACTTAGTTAACTTGTTAGTTACCCCAAGTGTTATCTGAGGCCATAAGAGAGCGTCCTAGTGCTAACTATGTGGACTTAGTTAACTTGTTAGTTACCCCAAGTGTTATCTGAGGCCATAAGAGAGCGTCCTAGTGCTAACTATGTGGACTTAGTTAACTTGTTAGTTTGATAACTGATTCTGACAACATCTATACCACGGCGTTCGGATTCCTAATTAAATGTTCCGATAAATAGCATATGCCTTATTTGTATCCCGGCGCGTGATCGTGGAGCGATGTGTGTACGCGCGTGCGTACGATGGTCGTTCACAAGTCCGTCAATATTGGCACGTGTGCTGCGCAGATAAACACGCGAGAATGGAAACGTGCACACGTTACGACACTCGCGACCCGAGACAAAACGTTGTCTGGAGAGAGCGAGTCAGCGACCTTGAGGCTCTCTCCCAAGGGAACACGATCCCTCTCGGGTGGTGGGAGCTAGTTCACCCCCAGGAGACAGTAGGGAATGAGGTCAACAGTCGCTGGGTCCGACAGGGAAGAAACAGGAGGGTCCAGACCTCACAGGTGGGGCGGTTCCAGAGGTGTCTCTGTAAGGTCACTACACCCAGTCCACCGAAGGAAGGCGCTTCTCTTTCTCTGTCTCCAGACTCACTAACTCAAGTCATGAACCCACAAGTATCTACGGATATAGGTGTAGTGTAATTATTATTTAATAGAACATGAACGTGTATAAAATGTATTCCTATCCAAATGTCAATTTACTAAATATCTGCTTCCCTTCAAATTTTAAATTATTCTAATGTCCTAACCATTAGATTATGATAATGTGTTTGGATCCCTTCGCAGAACTAATTTTTGGGACAGTAGACTTCAACAGAATATTCGTCTAATATAGTTTTCAACAATTGTTCATGCTATACGTCATTTAAAAAGTAACAAGTGATTAAATGATTTATGGTAATTAATTGAAAATTCAAAATAAAACATATTATAAAATAAACCATTATCATCAATTGCAAGTTACTACTTTGCATAAAAGCTACTACGTTAGTTTTTAGTATCATAATTAAGTATGACAACGATATATCGATACATCGGAAATATCGATATATATGTTTCGATATATCGATATATTACTATATTTTTTTCTATATTATCGTTAGATCGATAATTGGTTTGCGATATATCGAATACCGATTTATTGAAAATATTTGCTATCCCTAATCATTATTGACGGACTCTTTCATGGACCCAATCAAACCTCAGTACTTTCTTAACGTGTTCTCTGGAAAGGTTGTTTGATAACAAGAAAATGCTGATACGTAAATTATTTATACGAACTGAAAGTATGTAATTTACTGCAAAAAACAATGTTATTACAAACAAAATAACACATTCAAGCACAATTACTAAGTAATAAGCGAACCTAGTGACGTGGGATACAGGTTACTTGTTATAAGATAGAGATATATTGCTGGTTGTATTCCACAAAGCATTGAAGCAGATATTTCTTTACTAAATGTTTTTTAAGCATGAGTAAAAAACATAATTATGAACACATATTTCTTATTCTTCTTTTTCCCTTTAAAATTAATAAGCACGTTCGACCTCGGAATTCTAAACCGGCAGTTCAATTAAATACAATGGCATTCAAAGCATTGCTTCAATGCAAAGGCTCCCTCCCACCTTATTGCTTTACCTCAACAGAATCATAACAAACTAAAATGTCGACAACATTCCTAAAACACAACCGATAAGCGTTTTTTACACTTACACAAGCATTTTTAACCGGCCAGGTCATTTATATCGGGCCAAGTACAGTGTAAATCCGAACGGAGCTTGGCCTCAGCAAAGGGCAGTTGTAAAAAGTTAACTCAGAAGGTAATGAGGGACGGCTAATCAGAGAACTGAGGGGGTTAATTCGGGGAGGGAGTGAAAGAGGAGTAATGAGCCTTGGCAGGGTAGTTTGGATGGGGGGGGGGGTATTCGTCAGCAGCGTCGGCCTTTAGGCCGTCACTTTTACACCAACTTTACAAAGCTTAGCCTTCAACTACAAGACACCTTTCAATAGACACACACAACGCGCGATCCGTAACCAATTTGATTTCCCACAAAGAATTTAATTTTAAAGAAAACTTTTCTTTTTAATACTTGAATTGAGAAAACAAGTGAACTTTCACGCTTCCTTCCAAGTACATTCTCCAAGCAGAATCTCCAAGTTTAATATCCCAGCAGAATATCCTAGTATAATCTCCAAGCAGAATCTCGTTTACGTTCCGTGACGAAATATTTTAACACTCTGGAGTTTTCGATCGCTACGGGGAGGCAACAACACTAACACGTCGATTGTTTCAGCGCATCGTTACACAAACAATAAGTAACATGTATAAACAGTAGTTAGTGCACATTTTTCCATTTTCGAATTTGTAACTATAAAATATTTACAAGAATCTTCACTCCCTAAATCACATGGCGCACACGCCTGTGCGTGAGCTGTACTAACGAGACCGTCAGTTCCGATGAGGAATTTCTCAGTCATCTTATGTCTCACAAAGCCAAGCCGGAATAGGTGGGGGAGGGGGAGGGGGCTATATAAGTGCACGAGACTAACACTGAATGTAATGTAAACAGTCTTTAAAGAGAAGCTCTATCGTAATAATGACGTCTATCTACTGCGTGAGACGTCAATGGGAAAAGACTATTGACTTTGTATCTTGACTACAGAGGGTCAAAGGAATTCATTTAACACTTTGGTAAATAGAACTGGAAATGAATCTTTTGTTTTCCATCGATTTATACACGCTCGCCTTCTTTCTAGCATCAAAAAATAAATTTAAAAAATTAATAAAAACTATATATAAGTTACAATAATTATTTATTGATTGTCTGATTATAATATAGAAGAAGTTTAACAATCACAGTTCCAGACACATTTGCAAACGCCTTGAACTGCGGAACTAACGTTTGACGAACGGTATGTGACACTATGGTTTGGCACTTCCAAAAATATCGTCAATGTATTCCTACTTATTCAAAAATAATTTATAACCAAGTCAAGGCAAGCGTTATTATTTTATTTTTATTTTCTAATTAACCGTTGTTTTGGAGTCCAGTAGTGGAGCGCTAGTGTAGTCATATGTAAATACAATGCAGTTTAAACCATCTGTGGTGGCGGGCCTCACTAAATAACCAAATTTCTGGCCTTAGTTCGTAAAAAGACTACAATAGCTGATTCACTCTCATTACACACCTTTGAAATGGATATTTGCGGTCGGTGTCTAGTTGTAGTATTTCTGATGTATTATAATACGTGTTGTCTTTAGCAATAAGAAAGGCACAATATGTTAATAAACCTAAATATCACCGTCAACTCCATTTCCTCCCCCAGCGAAAGCGCCTTTGAAATGACGCTAATTTAAAGTAATTGTTCATCTGCGGGTCGTCGATCAGGGGGTGGGGGCTGGCAGAGATATCACCGGCACTGACGGTCGAGGAAGGTGACTTGGATTATATAAATACTGAGGAATAAAGATGCCACCCCCACCCCAGGGACCCGCATCCTCATTACCAGATATGCAGATGAAAGGAGGGTGGCCGGGGGCACTAACGGCCGAGCCCCTGACTCCGCTGAATTCTAACAAGTAACTTAGGTAAATGAGTTAGAAAAGCGAATAAATTGATTTCGGCCCTAATTTTACAGATTTGATGTAACTTCCCTTGCATACTAAACACTCACACACTTCTAAAGTCACAATCAACGATTTAGAAAAAAGGTAATGCAATTTATCTCATTGAAAATTTCAATACGAAAAGCGTTATTTTGAAATCTCTTTTCATAGCCAAATAAAGCCTGGTAATTTTTTTTCTTTTTTAATTTGAAATTCAACTTCCATTTTTAGTGAGTTTTTCAAAATACTTACTTAATTTTCTTGCACTAGTAATTCTGTCGGTGACATAGATCTACTTTACATTCCAGAGGCATCTAATTTGGTATTGACGGGAATCAGCTGTTCCCACCACTACCTATCCGCCATTGGGCTACCAACAGAACGGCCGTTTTAACGAGTTGCGACAATGCTCGATCTGCTTGCCAATAAAAAGTGCTCGAGTTGCGACAGTGCTCGATCTTAGGTAGTTATCATCACTAAGAGGCCGTCAGCTTACAAACTGGACAAAATAAATATTAATGTCTTGACTATTTTTACCAACGTAAGCATCACTTTACGGACCCTGGGTATTAATTGTCGCAACTCAAGCACACAACATGTTGCATACTGGGCAAGTAATGATAGTATGTAAGCTCAACTTTAGAGGAGGTCAATATTTTCCGTAAAAGCATTTGATTCATGTACTTATGTACCGTTATTTCTACACAGTTCTAACAGTTATATATACTTTTGACAACCTCCATTCGTCCCGGGGATTTTATCTGCAGTTTCCATGTTAGAGAGTGTACGCCTCCACCACTTGCAGCGAGTTGTGCAGGGCTGGGCAGGTTCCCCCACACAGGTTGGCAGGATGTGGCACCCACGGGAACTCCATCCCTTGTGTGTCATGGACATCCAGCCAAACGGAACCTTGGTCAACGGCAAACGTTTCGCACACATGATCTTGCAATGGTCCAAAATGCACTGCACACGAACCGAGCAAGAAATGCCGTTTTATGTGTGTATAACAGTTAGGGTAGCCGTATCCCAGACTGTCAAGCCGCCCCAGAACAGAAATACCGTTGGCTAGCTAAACAAACATGTGGTTCAATTAAACTGAACGGTTCGTTGTTATTATTATTATTATTATTATTATTATTATTATTATTATTATTATTATGAGTTAATATATTAACTCATAACTCAAAGCTGTATTTTAATGCATGATTCTTAAAGGTCCAATCTAGTAGACCACGACTTGGTTTTATGAGTTTTTACTCTTAAAATTGTCAAGAATATTTAAAATTTCAAATATTATAAAATATTTGTTCACCAATGAAATGACACGTTACAATACGAACGTTATTATGAACCGAATCATCGAAATATTAATTATTATTATTATTATAAGCCATTTTACCGAGTTCTCCAACACGGTGAGTTCACATCACCGCACTTTCTGCTTATTATTTATCATGAGTTTATTGATAACTCATTGACGAGGCATTTGTCGTTTATTGTTTGTTAAGGTCGAGCTATGGACGGATTTGACGCGCTAAAGAGTGAGATGCGTCTAAATAAACGAACTTAGACTTTGTTACTGACAACTTAAAGAACTATTTAAAAACAGTCCAGTAGCCATGGAAATGAGCTTGTCTTGGCAAAATAGTAATAGTAATACAGTAATTAATAGTAATACAGTAAATAATAAATTAATATAAAATTTGACAAAAAATTAAAGTTTCAAAAAATTGTAATTTCTTCAACAAAAATGTATATATCATTATCACATAAGTATTGGACAAGATTATAACGATTGAAAACTGGAAATATGTTGCTTAGATACGTCGGTTAACAACAAAATAAAAATACTTCGATACCTATTATCACAGAATATAGACAGATATTATTATTATCTGTCTATATTCTGTGATATTATGGTTACAACTAACTCAATTAGTTTCCAATAAATTATCACCGATTGTCAAATTATTGTTAAGAATTGTTTTGAAAATCTTAATTTAAATATACACCGACCGTGCTAACAAATTTATAACTATGGTTGACGTTCTAAATATAGGGTCAAGCGTGAAAAAGGAGCTGGGTCTTCTGGGAAACGAATCGTGAATAAAAAATCGCCCACAAGCCGTCCTAAGTCAAGATCATTTGGCGGGAAACGTAATGAAATGTACTGAAATAAAGCCAGCAAATACACAATAACCTGCACAGCCCTTTCTGTGCGTATACACGGACGGTTCAGGCAGCATCGTGTCCTTATTATCGGTTGGAGAAGACTCTGAATACGGAATTTTTAATGTTTAAAAGTAATTAAAAATTTTAAAACCTTAAGTATATATAATTTTTTTTAATTTTTTTTAAATCCTATAGCTTCTACTAAATATATTTCACGCCAAAATATTCCAATAGTTATAATCCTCTAAAGGTTTTGCCATTTACTACAAATTCCATTTCATTGACATCATTTCTTAGTAAAGTGTTTCTAGTCAATGAATGTACATTATAGTTAACGTATATATTTCACAAAGATATTTTATTTAATGTTTCATTTAAATATCAGGTGTAAATATAACATATCATTGAATGAATATGGATACAAATAAAAGGAAAACAAACCACAACAGTTACTTCCTGAAATACAGTATAAATATAAATATTAATAATATACATGTAACACCCTAGCACTTTTTCGTGCCTCCTTAATACTTTGTTACACCAATATATTGTGATATATTGGTACCGATTGGTATTGACTCACCCGCCCACCCATACACGTGCAGTGGTATTCACCCACCTGCCCACACATACACGTACGGTATTTACCCACCCACCCATACACGTGCAGTGGTATTCACCCACCTGCCCACACATACACGTACATTGGTATTTACCCACCCACCCATACACGTACAGTAGTATCGACCCACCCGCCCACACATACACGTACATTGGTACTTCCTGGATCGATACGTTTATAAATTACTTCAATAAATTACAATTTACTTCGATATCCAGAGAATATTAAGAACGAATTAACCAAGCTGAATGGTGTATTTAAAGTTTTCTTCTTGTAATATGACACATTCGTATTCGAATATAATATGAAACAGATACAGCTTTCCTATGGTCGCAGCGAATGTCTCAGAGGCAGATAGTGCAATGGTAATTACTACGTTTATCCTTGCTTAGAGGGAGAATGCGAGGGACTGACAACGGTGCTGGCCCTAGCATCGTCACGGTTAACTAAGAACTCGAAAATTATTCAGCGCACTGTTGGATGGGACTTCTTTTTTTCTTCTCTTTGAAAGGACGTATTAAATATTATCTTTTGGTCTGAGGTGTTGGTCAACATTATCTAAGATCCTACTAGTAACATTAACCACATCTATCTTCCCTAATGCGCAATCGCACATCCTTCCCCTCCACAAGCAGATAGAGTACTCGAGACAAGGTCGGGTGCGCGTGGGGTAAGCAGATAGAGTACGGGAGACAAGCACCCGCTAGGGGCGTTGGCGTATGCTAAGCACGGTCGGCGCCGAGGACCACAACAATTAGGTAAATCGACTCCTAATCGGCGTCCTGACTGTCCGATTTGACACCTCAGCCCGACCCTCCATTGAACGCCCGCGAACGTGAGATAACTGGTCCAAGGTGGTAACAACCCTTTCCCTACACCGCTATATCGCTTATTACAAACTTCATACAATGATGAATACTGAAACAAAAAAATCGGAAGCCGACTTATAAACAGCAAGAATATTTGACTTATCATCACATCCTTACTTCTGCCCGTTTGTCACACATAAGTTATCTTTCACGTGACAAGCTAAAAATAATTTTAAAACAAATTTTATTAGCAATGAAACGCGGGTAATAAACCGGCACTACCATTGATTTAATATGCAAATAGATTTCCCATCAAATATTTTTAAGTCTAAAAAAAACAGCTCTTTTTGTAGTCCATTGTGGAGCGGTAGTGTAGTCCCTTGTAAATGTAATGCAGTTTAAACCAGCTGTGGTTGCAGGACTAACTAACAAAATTATAGGCACAAATATTCCTATTAGATGGAATATCTTTTGAATGCGAATATAATCAAGGGTACTACCAAGGAAGCTGTGTACTCTGTACAGACAATATTGACAAATGAATGTACATAAATTGTATGCACACCATCCATTTCAAATTTGAGTAAATTAAAATCACAAAATATAATAGCAACAGGATTTTTTCTAGGAACTAAAATGGCGGGAAAACAGACACTGGCTGATCGTAGAGCGCCAACAAGTGGCACGTTTTTGTGAACAAGGTCAATCTGCGCAGCCCTTACTCAACACGTGTGACATCTGGCAGCAGTAAGGTAGAGCAGAGCGTGAGAGGCTCGCTCCAGGAGGGATCGTCCACTCACCCCGGGATCCTGGCAGGAAGACCCAAGTTAGTCCTTGAGATGAAGCAGGATGAAAGTCATAAGAAAGAGTACACGGCTTGAAGTGTTCACAGGAAGGAATTTAGAGATAAATTATTCCGAGATCCGATATTATGAACAATTGTCAGAAAATTTGTTTGAAAAGTCTACTTTATCACTCACTGGATCTAGATAATAACACTAGCTAGAGTATAGGATGAAAAAAGGTAAAAATACATTTATTCACAAATATGACCTATGACCGCAGAGGAGTATAGCCAAAAATAGAACATGCGGTAAAAGGCCAAAGCTTCATCAACTACACTGGAAAAACTACCAAATATGAATCTATTTAATCCGACTTTCATGGAGATATCTGCGTCAAGATAGGACAAGAAAACATAAAGGTCAACTAAACTGAGATACTAGACCAAAAGTAGAAAGAAGAAGGTAGAAAAAAGTAAGAAATAAACTAAACTGGACCTACTAAAATCACATGATCAGATAAAATAAAGGAAGATAAAGGGAGACCTCACGAATTAACTAAGCTAAGTATACTAAATTCCACAAACAACGAATATAAGTATCTGACGACAAACTACACGAAGGAAAGAAAGATGTACTTAACGTCAGGAATAAATAAAAACAAATATAAGATAAAACACTAAGACAATAAATCAACTTCAGACAAGCACATGATGACGATTTTCCAGATCTTGAGCACGTATCTTAGATGATTTTTTTTTAATTGAACAGCAAGGTATTTGTCTACATTGTTTAACATCCATCAGCAATATTTAGTTAAAGCATTGACTATAAAAGCAAGAAGACAGCCCACTCATAATATGGGTCCCTTGAAGTCGGGTTTTCTGGTCTGTGAAATCAGATTATGTTTGGTTTTCGGAGGTAGCGCCAGCAGTCTCCCTTTAACCCCCCACCACACGCTGAAGTGACTATAAGCTGAGCTAATTGTACGCCAAATAGTCTTCCGAAAGCTCATTTGAAACGTATAACCGTTAGATAGCAGCAAATACGCGCGTATACAGCAAATGCATTGCCTTGGACAGTGTGTTTGTTTCTATAATCAATGGTTTATATAGCCATAACAATTACCTTGTACAAATATACAGATGTCGTACTGGTTAGGATCCGAGCTTGGCCGTATTTTCGTTGATACGAGCAGAGCCACAAATTTAACACATGTTTGGTTGCCGAATGGTACGACAGTTGGTCTCGTGGTGTTAGTGTGAGACCACTAGACACAACAACATCGCGGTCAGCACGAGTAGGCCTACACAGCCGGTCAAAGCGTGTTGCAACAACTTCGCTCCCACAACAACTGTGTTATCCTGGTGAATACGCCATATTAACGGTACACTACGCACTTGCGCAATTATTAGTTTCATTCCATGCTAGAAGTTCATGGTGTTTGCAATACATTTGTTACACTGTTGTGGAGTAACTAGCTACTGACTCACAAAGACCGACAGCCAAGGTGAACCGCCACTCGCGAGTACTGCATGCACTTATTGTCTTTGTTACTATAGATCTTTGACCAACATAGAAAAATACAATAACAAAGACCCATAACGTTCAAAATATTGATAGCAGAGAAAATGAGTAAATATATAATTTGAGTGCATTACTACACATAAAAAAATAAATAATAATAATAATAATAATAATGGTCCTAAAATTGGCCCTTGAGGTACACCAACATTTATCTGAATTTTTTTATTTTTAGTTCCATTTATCCTAATAATTTGAATCGTACCTTTTAAACAGCACTTTAATTTATCTAAAAATACACCTCTTATTCCCATATTATACAATTTTATGGAAATTAAATTGAAAAAGGTAATACAAACATACACTGAGGAGAAACGTAGACAAAACTAAGTACAGTACAGATAAAGCAAACAATGAGACCCCTCCGCAAATAAAGTTAGTAAAGAATAACTATTTACACAATGAAACGCTAAATCACAAAGAAAAAGTAATCAAGGGGAACAAAACCCTCAGTGCAATTAAGTACGAAGATAAAAAAAGTAAGTAAAGCTAAGGCTACAACTTACATTAGGCTACCAACGGCTTTTTAGATCAGAAAATACTTTACCATACTTGGTATTGTTTGGCTTCATTGTTAGTTATATTTTGCTATCTAAAACTTATTTAAACTAATTTTAGTTAGCAATGTAGCAGCAAAGAACGTTAAACGCGATCGGGATTATCTGCAAAGTGCGGTCATGGACCTGTAATGAGCTAGAGCCGGGGAGTTGCAAAACACCATATACCAAGGGAGGGTTGATGAAAACATCAGACACAAGGGAGACACGGGGTCGTTAAATTATACGACCTAATTACCTGAGTGACAGGGCGGTCGTAAATTGGTAAATACACGAGCCGCGTTGTGGGCGTACGCGTACATCGTGGCTTCTTGTACGTAAACATTTTATAAAAAGGACAGACATATTGATAGATATAGAAAAAATATACAACGTAAAATGATGAATTTAACTAAACACTGCAATAATATTTACGTTAGCAACATATTTTGACAAAAATACTTAAAATCCGTAGAATTCAAATTTCAGCACGTTTAGGCCTAATTAAAAAAAATCTATCAAACCATAAGACGCCGGCTTTGACTGGTCCCTGTGGCACCATGTGGACAAGCCACGATTAATTGCGATTATCTACGCCATAAAACTAGACAACAGCTAAAAGGCGTGACACGCTCTCAATATTTTACCAAGAAAAGGTGTTATCGCAGTTCAAGAGTTCTCTACGTTTATTACAAACCAATTTGATAAACAAATAAATTAAAAGTCACTGAAAATAATTCTTAATTATGAGTCCATAGAATTCTTAGATTCACAAAAAAATCTATCCAACGTAAATAGACCAGGCGGTTCATATACGCAGGTTGGTACAAATTACTATTTCATTATATTTTAGGTTAAGTTAAAAGTACTTGGTCAGTAATTAGTATACTAGGAGGAGCGTCAGCAAATATACCTAAGGAGAGAAGTATACCAACACCTTGAAGAAGAGAATAATTAAAGAGAAGTCAAATGACACCACAGTCCCTCAGGTGAGAAGAGACTGAGTAGTGAAAGACAGTCAGTCTCTCTCTACTCACCTGAGAAACTGCGGTGTCATGTGACTTCTCTTTATTTGTTCTCTACTGCAAGACGTTAGTGTAATTGTCTAATTAGGTGAGTTTGTCGATTACCTATTTCTCCTAGAATACAACTGCAGTACATTACGACCAACGAACGCTAAACGATCCCTAGTAGATGGGCCCTCGCCAAAAACACGCGGCCCACTTCCACTGAAGAATGGGTCCGAAGTAGGTCCTCAAATCCATATTGAGCTAACCCGTTTCCGGTAGTATCAAATACGAGAGGAGATCCTGGACGACGGGTGACCGGCCATATGGTGTCCGACCTTAGCCCATTGGCCGCCGAGACGGCTTGCCCTAATTGAGATTATGCCATCACCGGCGCAAGCACCTTCAGTTTCTCTGCCTCCAGTCAGAATCAAACAACATAAAAATGACTTTTCACACGTTAACCAAGAGCATTGTTGTATTTTTTTACTTAGTACGCATATTCTGCACGGAACGTGTGATAATTTTACTTCACTTAACAGTGAACTGTGATTATCACTCACACACGTGTTTGAAACTTTCTCAACGATTTCTATTAATCACTAATTGAATCCCCGAGCTTCGCTACAGAAAGAATGCTTTCAGTTTGCCAGGATCTAATCTACTGAAAATATTTTTGGTTGTAACATTGCGTTTCACATCATATTAAAATTCAAAACAAATAAGTCATCCCAACAAAACATTATGCAACGAATAACGTCTTAGCCTTTAGTCCATGGGGGGGGGGGGGTTCCTGTGGCACAGTATTGGCGACATGCGCCACGCAAGCGATCCTAGCGGCCAGCCAGCAACAGTGGGTATCTCTGCACTGTTCACATCCACACATGTGATCAGTTAAAGTCAAATGACGACTATTAATAATTTATCAAGCACTTATTCTATTGTTATTATTCCACTTATTTGCATGATACAACGCAATTAAACGGTAATACACCGTATTGTGCAGGCTAGCTTCTAGGAGCGCTACAACATGTTGATTTAAAATAAATTCACGTGTCATCAAAAATACACTCTTTAATCGTGTTTATACATATAAATCTTCATGATTCTAAAAAGTAATAATAATACAGTAATATATTCTTAATTGCAGGACTAGTAATTCAACATGTAAAGAGCTTCCATTCAGTAGGCTTCTATATTATCATTTCCTTCAAACATTCGTCTCTCGTATTTAAACAGCCCCGAGGATAGTAAATACTCAGATCCTCTGCTTTGATGTGTTTCCAGTACATGGCAGCACTTTACTTTTGCACATAAATAAAAAGTGATAGGTCTCTTCAGATGTACTTTCCGGATAAAACTATGACACTGTGAAACATTGAATCCTTAATTTAATTTTAGCAACACTTTAAATCGTATGTACAAACATTTATATTTATGACAAAATAAGTACTATGTTGATAACGTTTATCATACAGATAGCCTTTTTTTAGAGATACAGGGGTCGTAAGACAAATGTTTAGCGACAAACGGGATTTAGCTCGACCCGGTAGTCAAAACACCTAAGGTTAGTGTTAAGAATCCTGGCGAGGCCGTAGGCCGATCTTCCTCACGAGGTGACATGCCAAGATCTACAAATAGGACTGTAGCAGAGTGCATTGGTGAGGCCGAGGCCGAACTTCCCCCGCCGCGAGGTCGGGAGATTTCCAATTGCACCGGGGTCAGGGATCGGCCCCAAACTGATGTGTCCAGATGCACCGGAGCCCCTTTTGGGGGGTGTTCCAATTGCACCAGAGGCCCTTGTTTATGACATGAGCCGGGAAAGTCCAACCAGGCCGGATTCCTAGTACAGTAACCCCAAGCTGACCGTGCCAAATTCCACACCCTTTGTTATGACATGAGTCATGAGTCGGTTAGGTTAGGTTAGGTTAGGTTAGGTTAGGTTAGGTTAGATGTTAGTGTTGCCACGGATAAACACAAAATTAAACATTAAATACATAGTTACCATATTTATTAGTTAGAACCTGCTATGGTCTACCATTAGTATGTGCCACGAAACATCGGCAAGTGTTTGATAGAATATTCCATTGCGAAATTGTTAAACACTTATAAACTATGTTTGAAGAAATGTAGTGGGGTGGGGAAGGAAGGGGCCTTCCAATTGCACCGGCTCCGGCGGTCGAAGGAATTTGCAGCGGGGATAAGTGAGGTGGGTAGATTTTGACCACCGGTGCATCTGGACACTTTTCGGACGGAGGAATGTTTTGACCCGTGGAAATTCCTTTGACCGCCGGTGCAACTGGATATCAGCCGCGAGGTCGTAGGCCGAGTTCCACAAAGAGGCCTGTTGTAGAGTGTCTTGGCGAGGCCGCAGGCCGAGTTCCACAAAGGGGATAAAGATAAACGCCGAAGACCTCCGAAACGAAACATTAACCTACAAGGGAGAGCAACACTAACGATCCTCAGAATCCTCTGGGAGATATGGATGCTACTCTTCAGTTTGCAAAATTCAACTGGGAGATATGGATGCTACTCTTCAGTTTGCAAAATTCAACTGAGCGAAGCTCGGTCTCCCGGTACTACTAAGAGAATTACTAGAGTTTACTATAACTGAAGGAGTTATGTGCTTTTGTACAATTTGTACGTTGGGGTAGGCGTGGACAGTGAGGAAGAGAGACGGGAGGGGAACACGTTGTGTTTAAGAGGTAATCTGTTTACTACTACTAGTGACCGTTGCGTGAAATTCAGAACTAAATGCCATGGAGTGCTCAACTGGGCGCCTGGATGAACACCCCTTAACGCAATTCTGCCATTTGTTTAGAAGTAAATTATGCCTCAATCATAACGTATATCACCGACAACGTTGTTATGGTGATTCCGCCCCCACAGTGTGTTTATACAGAAAATCCACCTTGTACCGGGATTGAAAGCCATTACAAACGGGAACACTGAAAGGCTTTTACGACTGGTAATGAAAGGCGATAAACGAATGAAATACACTGGACAGTGAGTGGAAATAGCATCGGCACCAGGAAGGAGACCTGCGGTATCCCACACGTCTCCTTGACTGTGTCTGAGTGGGATTTACTCGTCGAGAGACACTTGGAGCAAACCCATCCATCGGTTCTGGGTACGTCGCATTCCACATGACGCTATCCTTCCGGAGAGCAAGCATTAAAGGGCGTTTCACACGAATCCCGCCTGAGGTGTGATGAATTCCTGAGTAATAGAGCTCAAGGTCGCACGCCCCAGGCGGGATGACGGTGAATGTGCCGCGATTCGTATCAATTCACCCCGTACTACGAACACAGTTCCTGATAACCCATCTACAGGCTCCCTTAGGATCATATATGATCTTATCGTTATAAGTAATTGTGGGCTTTCCAAAAGTTCGTATGATCGGCTACCTCTCCTTATGAATAATACCACAACTCAAATTAAGTTATTAAGTAATTAAAAATGGAATCTCAACGTTTAATAAGAAACAAGTAACTGCATCTTATATATACCCAGGATTCGTGTTATAAACAGAAAATATAACATGCGTTCAGGAAATAAAAATTATAAATTCTATTTAGAACCACTTACTATTTATTCAACGAGTGAAACCTGTGGGAGATTGAGAAAGAGATTGGCTTTAATATTTTTGTGGAATTTACGAGGCACAGATGTTAACATTGAGACAAAAAAAGAGTATGATAAATTGAGACTTTTGATATATGGTTATTTCTAACATTAGAAAAGATTAGTTAGACAGGAAAGGTAAAGAACTATAATGACCTGGCATAAAAAGTTGGTGAAGACTAGACAAATTTTAAAGATAATGAAAAGCAGGATAAGAATTGGCTGGGCTACTTCTGTACTACTAGGAAATGCTTTGAAGTAAATGGCAAGAGGAAAAAATAGAAGAGGAGGAAAGTGACTTGAAATTGCGAATGACATAAAATAGGAGCAGAATCGTGCAATTTTGGTCAGACCATGGACAAAATTGGATGTTGCCAAACAAAGTGTATATGTAAGTACACAAGGCAATATTTGTTATTAGAATTTAGCAGCAATCTATAATAGGGATTTAAAAAAAATGCTTTTGTAAAGACTAGAACTATTTTTGAAGGTTACAGACCTGTGAAGATTCAATTATGTGAGACACCTGGTTTTCTTTAACAGTTCACCACATCTACATACTTTCACTCGACGTCGACAATGTCAAAATCTCAATCAATTTTCTACAGCACATTCAGTTGTCCGCCGCGTTGGATCCGCGGTGGAATAACTAAACGTTTCTAGCAGATTTCGTCGGCTCTCCAGGAGGCTGGACAACGTGGACCAGCGGTGGTAACGGCTGTGTGTGGTTGCAAAGTTTGGTTCAATGCGTTACAGGCATTCAGCGGTTCTTCCTCGTCTATGATATTGGCCACCTCGTAGACTGTCAATATCATACAACATTTTCAGCTAAATACGTCGCTTCTATCACCTGGACCGTACCATAGGCAGACGCCGGAAATGCCCGGTCCTGGCGCCGTTCTCCGAGGCCTCGAGCAAGGACGAGATGTTGCCAATACCGAGTTCTGTCAACACTTTGCATATACAACCTGTAATCGACCTTACATAATACATTACACTTTCCCGCCGCGGTGCAGCTGTGACACAATCTAACGACATATACATGTTGAACAGGATAGCAATTGGCGACATCGTCAAAGCGAATGTATGCTTGCTATGAAATTGTAGGCTATTCTTTCATTAAAAAAGATATCATATCACCAAAATACCTTAACATTCCTACAGATATCTTAATAATTTACTAATTTATTTTCGAAATAAACATGGTTAACTTGTCATAGTTTGGTAAACATATTCTTTGAACAGAAAGGAATATGCTTCTTCGAATTTTTATTTCATAAAAATATCCAAATAGTAATTTTATTGGAATATGATCGAACTATAGTTTGTTTCTAAAAAATGTTACAGCACTGAACAATAAATAGTTGCTAAATACTGACAAAAACAAATTTATTTACTTGGAAAAATATTACTGTAAAAAATCGTCCATCCAGGTTACCTTGCATCTAAGTAAATCTTAAACACAATTTTAAAAAAATGCACAAACTTGATTTGAACCGCGTCAATCGTCACGGTGTGAAGGACTTTCATCAATGAGGATGCGAAGGACTCCACGTCCTCCTGCTGCCGGTGACCTCAGCAAAACGCATTCCGTCTTGGAGACATATATAGAAGGTTGTCCGGGGCAAGAACAACGGGAACGTCGGACCGGTAGCCTCGACAATGGCTCTTCACCAGACTTCCACCGTCCGAGATAAATCCTACAATTGAGCGGTGGTCACGAGTCACCCTCTCGTCCGATGTACACGACGTTAGACCTACAGTATCGTCGACCATCTTAGAAGAACACTTCAACTCTAACCCGACCAAAGCAGAGTAAACCCAGATATTATCGTAATACTACTAAAGTTGGCAATATTCGAGGAAGTATTGATCGTCTTGCCTTTTAATGCGGGTGATGAAGACTAAATACGATTGAATAAAATATAGTACATACATAGGTCTTCATAACAGTTACGATACACAACCTGAGTCATATGTATGCCAGCTGTCTACAACTGAGCTATATTTCACGAAACAAGTTAAAAAGAAAACACACCAAGTTAAATCTCAGCTTACATCTGCAACATCCAAGTTTATAAAGTTTTACATTTCCAGATGGATATAGCAAATCGGTTAAAAATCATTTGTCGGTATAGTTAATAAAAATAAATGTTTGTCAAGATTCGAAAAATTAAATTACGATCAGTTGATTTATGGTGTGGCGCCTTATTGGACAGTGAAAGGCAAATAGCATGACAATTTTTATTGGAACTATGAAGAATATTTATTTTCAAATTACGAGTATACGTTTTTCAAATAAAAAGAGCTTTTCGAAACAAACGAATAAAATTGCCCCCAATACCGAACCCTGTAGCACACCATACTTAAGTTCTCCATCAAACCCAAAGTATCGTAAATTTTAACACTCTGTTTTCTTTCGCTAGTAACTAAGGAACAAACTGTGTGATCTAAATCGACAACTATTGAGTTTAAAAAAAACGAGTGATCCAAAGTATCATATGCCTTTTTTAATTGAAGGAAAAGATCACTTGCACACTTTCCATTGTGAATACTAACCATTAATGTAGATATAAAATGTAATAATACAAATGCATTGCTTAAATGTTTTCTAATGCCATACCTAATTTGTTTTTCCTATTTAAAGTTTGCATAAGAGATAATAAGAGAGTAAAATTTAATGTGACTTAAAAAAATTTCTGTTAAGCCTGTATTTTACAAACGATTCATACAGAATTCATAAATATAACTAAACATTTAAGTCAAATAGGACTTTTGAATACGACGGCTACAAACAAAAAAAGGAAAACCACTCACTGAGAGACACTTTCTGAGAGGGATGTTCAACCCGACCGAGATTCCACCATTATCCCGAAATCCTCCCACCCACAGAGCATTAGAGAAACATATTCCGTGACGAGGGAAGGGAGTGTATGTAAAACTGTCGGAATATTAGCAATACGTGTGTCTGCAGTGTTGCCAAGACGACTGTAGAGCTCTCCCCTCGACGGTCTTCACCTGCACTCCTCTCTAACTGTCGATATGTAGAGCTTCGTAGTTGATCTATAACCATCAGGGGAACATATTCCAAGACGTCGGGAGTTAAGTAAAACTCGTATATAAAATATTAGTAATACGTTTGTCTGCAATGTTGCCAAGTCGACTGTAGAGCTCTCCCCTCAACGGTCTCCACCTGCACTCCTCTCTAACAGTCGATATGTAGAGCTTCGTAGTTGATCTATAACCATCAGGCGAACATATTCCAAGACGTCGGGAGTTAAGTAAAACTCGTATTTAAAATATTAGCAGTACGTGTGTCAGCAGTGTTGCCAAGACGACTATAGAAATCTCCCCTCGACGGTCTCCATCTGCACTCATCTCCAACAGTCGATATGTAGAGCTTAGTAGTTGATCTACAACCATCAGGGGAACATATTCCGAGACGTCGGGAGTTAAGTACAACTCGTATATAAAATATTAGCAATACCTTTGTCTGCAGTGTTGCCAAGACGACTGTAGAGCTCTCCCCTCGACTGTCTCCACCTGCACTCCTCTCTAACAGTCGATATGTAGAGCTTCGTAGTTGATCTACAACCATCAGGGGAACATATTCCGAGACGTCGGGAGTTAAGTACAACTCGTATATAAAATAATAGCAATAGGTTTGTCTGCAGTGTTGCCAAGACGACTATAGAGATCTCTCCACGACGGTCTCCACCTGCACTCCTCTCCAACAGTCGATATGTAGAGCTTCGTAGTTATTCTATAACCATCAGGGGAACATATTCCGAGATGTCGGGAGTTAAGTAAAACTCGTATATAAAATATTAGCAATAGGTTTGTCTGCAGTGTTGCCACGTCGACTGCAGTAATCTCCCCACGTTGGTCTCCACCTGCATTCCTCTCTTACTAACAGTCGATATGTACAGCTTCGTAGTTAACCTATAACCTTTAGGAGAACATATTCCAAAATGGCGGTAGTTATGTTAAATGTGTATTTAAAACGTTATCAATTCGTGTGTCTACAGTGTTGCCACGTCGACTGTAGAGTTTACATAAATGTTTCCGTAACTTTGTTCGGCTCAGGTGGGTTTCTAGAGGGTAAAATCTACTTTTTGATAATCGAAGGCGAGAATAGTTCAATATTTGTTACGCCAATAGATATTACCTCAATGATCAGGTATCGTGTCGCTGAACGCAGGTGACTGAATGTTGAAGAGAATAGATTAATGTCTGATGAAATCTCTCAGAGAGTCAATACCGTGGTAGATAAATAAATGTTTACCGACCCGGGGAGGGACGTTATCTCTTACTGTTGTCTGGACGACCGGGGGGAGGGGGATATAACCCTTCCATAAGGCCCAGCCAACGACAGCTTAGCGGTAATAACAATAACATTTCCGCTCACTTCTTTGTCTTCACAAAACGCGTCAACTAATTCAACATCTAATCACTGGTTTTATGGTTCTTTTGCGATTTTATTTTCTCTTGTTAGGAATTTATGTTTTACGGCAAAAGTAATATTTTGCAATAAATAATGGAAAATATTTCTAAGGACTAGCTGAAAGCGCACTTATTTGCCCTCATTTGTGTAATATTGGTAGGGCTAAAACATTTTTAGGCATATGGCAGTTTAATTTATACTCGGTAAGTTTCAAAAACTTTTTCTTAGAGCCAAATAGACTTCGTAAACACTAATCAAAGGTTATTATTATTATTATTTTAGTGAACAACGATCACACTTTACTCGTTGAATAAAGTTCCACGCACAGGCCTACATTCTTTGTGAACTGGCGAGTGAAGTTAAAAAAATTACAGTCTTAGATAGCACAAATCCCTTAACTTTATCGGTATACGGATGAGGGCTGAGGCCTATATATCCCTATACTGGAGAATGAGGGCTACAGCTGTTGTCAGAAGCACGTAATGAAGACATTAACATTACACCATCGTCAGGATTGTTTATATAAACATAAGTAGTAAGGAGCCACATCCACACGCTCATGTCTTGAGCAGATGTTACGTGTGTAGGTGGGTAGGAGGGGCAGTGTGAGGGTTGTGAGACACAGCTGCTGCTGAAGAGGTAAGTGGATTTGGGATTAGTAATAATTAAGTGTCGTTAGGGCTGTTCAAAGTCCTTAATAATTCTTATAACACCATCTTACTGGGGAATAAACAAGAAGATGAGAACCACAGTTCTCGGAATGCGCAGTAAACATTATATTATATTGTCCTCAGGCTTATATAAAAAGACACTTCATCACGTCCGTAACATCCAACATGCTCAATTCTAACCCAATCACCTTATCGGCAATCAAACATGAGGACGGGCACAGCTGTTCCCAGCGGCGTTGAGTGGAGTTGCGATTTATAAGCTCGATTCGCGTGACGACATGCGGGATCAAACAGCATTGGTCCCAGACTTGCTGCCCTGTGGCTGTCCCGCTTCTGACCTGGCATAGACTGTTTGATACTGGTAGTTCAGAGATTAGGTCAAGAGAGCTATGACCGATCATAAAATGAATTTAAATTTCAAAATTATCTCAGACTTTATGTTTTAACTAAAACTCTATTGGAGAATTTAGAATATAGTGTTTATATATATATATATATATATATATATATATATATATATATATATATAAAACACAATACATTATAGTGCAATCGGACTCAATATTGATGTAACTAGCTATAAAAACATAAAAATTAACTGTGCCCTGTAACTGTATCTTGAAATTTCATTCCCAACAATTCGGAAGACACAGCTTTTACACCTAAACCCATCTATTAAACCAAATAAAAGCATAAATTATATTTTAACAGTTGAAAATTGATCGCTACAAAAGATTCTCGTAAAATAAAATAAAAAAATTCATAAAATATTATGAGTGACGAAATGTCTGTTTATGTATTTTATTAGTTTTACCACTTCAGCTTAATACTTATCGATAAATGTAATTATTATTTTGTGTGTAAAACGCGTATTATTGAAGTAATAATTCCGATGTATACGCTAAGGAAAAGTAAAAGCTGCATTATTAAAATTTAATCTTACAACCCCTTATGCTATCCATAATTTGAATAAACTAACAATCCACGAACATTAAACATCTTTAAAAACACATACACTTAATGTACAACGGAATAAATCTCTTTATTAGTCTTCCACTTATTGCTTAGGTTGGAGTCAAACACATTTAAATTAAAAAAACAGCTTAAATCCTACCTGATAAACTTTGCCTGTTACAAAGCTTTCGGACAATTTTTTTCAGGAGCCTAGTAAAACAATCTGTAATAATGAATTGTTATGTTAGTTAAATTAGGATATATTAATTAAAATTATAATTCAGGACTATTTTTTTGTTTTAATTTAATAATATTGTAACTGTTATGGACTTGGCTCATAAAAGTTGTATTTTTAAATTTAATTTTGGCTTAATAAATGAGTGTGAGTTCAATAAGGCACGTGTTTTATTAAGGACATAACGGGGTTGGTAATTAATTTTATAATACAATAGACATATTTATAATAAAATATGTACTTAAGTTTTAATGTGATTTTTTTATATATTTGTTATAAAATATTTTAGTATTCCCAAAAATTTGTAAACACAGTATATAAATATATATAATTTTAATGATGAGAAACCGATTGGAAATTATTCTTCGTGATTGGATTCCGTGTATTCATAAACTGGAGGAGTCCTGAAGAAGTGGAAGAACAGGGAGAAGAGGCAATGGCAGTAATTTATATGTTCATACTTGGGATTAAGTGGGCAAGAACCCGGTATTTCCGGTCTACGCACAGATTTAGCCAATTGTCAATGGTAAATTGGTCTATGACGTTTTCACTAGAGGCAAGTCGCCGTGAGGTCATTGACCTGCCTCAGATCTGCTGACAGCCCCGAGGAGCTCTCTCACTATACGTACCAATTACGTATGGAAAGCAACGAACCTCCTACAATAGGCCTACAGCTGCCACCGTTCGTGCAACATCAACATGAACTAAGCTGGCTCGCTACTAGATACAACAAATCATTCTGATTACTCAAACCATAATTAAGAGTAAATTCAATTTTTCAGTTATAAACATTCAATTTCGAATCTCGTATATATGTTTCTTGATTTACATAATATTGTTTGTTTGTCTATTTATTACTAGCATTCAGACCTTGCTTCGTTACTGGGTGATTCTCTACGCTAGCTTATCCTTGTATCTGTAGTTTCATATAAACCATTACATCAACATAAAAGCTCATCCTGCTGCCGTTCTCCTAGATAACAACGTTTTAAAATCTATAAAACCCTATAAGTCTACTTGGGGGAGAAGGGGGTGTAAAGCAGTGCGATCGTATCAGAGTTAGTAGAAAATACCTTAAATATTTCAAAATGAAAACGAGACTAGCCAAGCTTTGGTGTAATGTTTATGTTTTCTGTATCAGCCATTTTAAAGAAATAATTAAATTAATGCCAATGTTTAAAGGAAACGAATAAACGAAGTAAAGGAAACGTGTATAGGATGTTCCTAACACGGCAGGGATCCTTTCTTGGTGGGTCTCTTGGTACAAAAGCTGGCCGTAGAACGTTTGGCACACATTTTTGGCCGATTTGGAATGGCACTTTTGGCACAGTCATTAGAGGGGATTAAGAAGGGTCAACCTGTAAGTTTCAGAAAGGCACGTTTGGCACACACCGCCCGGCCAGGTAGTAGCAGCCAGGTGGCCAGAATGCGGGAAAATGGGAACTTTTTTGCCCCCGCAAATTTCCTGCTGTGGTGCTTATTGAAGTAAGCAACTAACCTAACCTAACCTAACCTAACCTGCGGTAGATCACAGCTGCTACTCAAGTAGATCACGGATGCTACCCGAGTAGATCACGGCTGCTACCCAAGTAGATCACGGATGCTACCCGAGTAGATCACGGCTGCTACCCAAGTAGATCACGGATGCTACCCAATTGGAACACGGATGCTACCCAAATAGATCATGATCTAACCTAACCTAACCTAACCTAACCTGCGGTAGATCACAGCTGCTACCCAGGTAGATCACGGATGCTACCCGAGTAGATCACGGCTGCTACCCAAGTAGATCACGGATGCTACCCGAGTAGATCACGGCTGCTACCCAAGTAGATCACGGATGCTACCCAATTGGAACACGGATGCTACCCAAATAGATCATGATCTAACCTAACCTAACCTAACCTAGTGAGGTTTAAATTTAAAAATTTGTTATATCACGGGCAAATGACTGCCACGCAGAGTTGACGGGAATAATAAAATTCCCGTTTTCCCTCGTTCGATGACGTCTACCTGGTCGAGCGACTGTGCCAAACATGCCTTTTCCAAGCAGGCGAGTTGACCCTACTTATTCCGCTCTAATGATTGTGCCAAAACTGCCATGGGCAGAAGGTCCAAAAATGTGTGCCAAACGTCCGATCCCCCAAAAGCTAACTTTCCACCAAATCTCTTCAGTTATTCCGGGTATTTCGTGATGAGTGAGTACTGTAAATCGTGTTTGGATTTTATTCGTCAATATTAAAACGCCAATCGTCAAGATAATGGCAAATATGGATTTCGAATGAATATGACTTGAATGTACTCGTTGTTACAAACTGTATAAGGCCGACTATTCCTTATGAAGTGTAATTAATTAATAGCACGACACAATGACAAATGAACATCTGATCGCTTTAAAAGTGTGTAATGACTATGGTTTGGATCGAACTGATCATCCATCTTTGGCTTATGAAGCAGGGCTTTAACCAACTACACTACCGACTATCTGTTACACTTAATCAAGATATCTATACACAGGTTGCACATTTAGTGACCTACTAAAAGTACAGGTGGGAGAGGGAAAATTTGAATGGTGGAAGTAAGGAAAAGAACTATTATTCCCCTACTATGACAGCACATTTAATGTTGTCATGACAACTAGGAAGACGGTAGGCCGCGTGCTGACAGCGCAGTAACAAGCTTCACCCACTACGTCATTAGAAGCATCAAGCTGTTTTGATTAACACTAATGAATCAAGCTTAGAGCGATTAAATTAAATCATTATTTAGTATACCAAATTAACAATTACACAATTCTATATACGATACACATCAATTAAACAAACTGGTACAGTTCATTAATAGTTTTTCTCATTTTTTTCAATTAAACACTGTTGCCGAAGTTAGACACGAAGGCGAACCCCTGATGGGCGGCAGCTGAGCGGTGGAATGATTCCCCTTCGCTGCTGGAACCCATACTGCAGGTCGATCACTGTCCGGACCAATTATTTGTACCCCTATCGATAAGGCCCCACCAAACAGAAAATTACGCCCACCCCCCACACACACACCTACATCAACACTGTATGCGTCTAGTAGGGTGGTTGGGCTATGTGAATGTCGTGAGTATTTCCTTTTACTGCACCCAGGCACATATTATACGGAATATAGAGAATTGTTATCTATACACTGACCCATGTACGTACACACTGAAACGCAATTACGTACATACTATGACCAAGGTATATGCTCACAATGACCTATATACGTACACACCGAGACGCAGTTACGTACATACTATAACCGAGGTATGTGCTCACAATGACCCATGTACGTACACACCGAGACGCAGTTACGTACATACTATAACCGAGGTATGTGCTCACAATGACCCATGTACGTACACACTGAGACGCAGTTACGTACATACTTTAACCAAGGTATGTGTTCACAATGACCCACGTACACACTGAGACGCAGTTACGTACATACTATAACCGAGGTATGTGCTCACAATGACCCATGTACGTACACACCGAGACGCAGTTACGTACATACTATAACCAAGGTATGTGCTCACAATGACCCATGTACGTACACACTGAGACGCAGTTACGTACATACTTTAACCAAGGTATGTGCTCACAATGACCCATGTACGTACACACTGAGACGCAGTTACGTACATACTATGACCAAGGTATTTACTCACAATGAGCCATGTACGTACACACCGAGACGCAGTTACGTACATACTATAACCGAGGTATGTGTTCACAATGACCCATGTACGTACACACCGAGACGCAGTTACGTACATACTTTAACCGAGGTATGTGCTCACAATGAGCCATGTACGTACACACCGAGACGCAGTTACGTACATACTATAACCGAGGTATGTGCTCACAATGACCCATGTACGTACACACCGAGACGCAGTTACGTACATACTATAACCGAGGTATGTGCTCACAATGACCCATGTACGTACACACCGAGACGCAGTTACGTACATACTATAACCGAGGTATGTGCTCACAATGACCCATGTACGTACACACTGAGACGCAGTTACGTACATACTTTAACCAAGGTATGTGTTCACAATGACCCACGTACACACTGAGACGCAGTTACGTACATACTATAACCGAGGTATGTGCTCACCATGACCAATGTACGTACACATCGAGACGCAGTTACGTACATACTATGACCAAGGTATGTGTTCTCAATGACCCAGGTACGTACATACTGTAACCCATGTACGTACACACTGAAACGCAAGTACGTACATACTATGACCAAGGTATTTACTCACAATGAGCCATGTACGTACACACCGAGACGCAATTACGTACATACTATAACCAAGATATGTGCTCACAATGACCCAGGTAAGTACACAATGTGGCCCAGCTATGTTCACACAATGACCCAGGTGCGTACACACTGAGAGCCATGTACGTACACACCGAGTCGCAGTTACGTACATACTATGACCATGATATGTGCTCACAATGACCCAGGTACGTACATAATGTGACCCATGTAAGTACACACTGAAACGCAATTACGTGTATACTATGACCAAGGTATGTGCTCACAATGACCCAGGTACGTACACACTATGGCACAGGTATCTTCACACAATGACCCAGGTGCCTACACACTGAGAGCCATGTACGTACAGACCGAGACGCAGTTACGTACATACTATGACCATGGTATGTGCTCACAATGACCCAGGTACGTACATAATGTGACCCATGTAAGTACACACTGAAACGCAATTACGTGTATACTATGACCAAGGTATGTGCTCACAATGACCCAGGTACGTACACACTATGGCACAGGTATCTTCACACTGTGACCCAGGCATGTACCCCGTGAGCAATGTCGCCCCCTCCCCAACAACAGTCGTGGACACGGAGTACCACGGCGCGTCGTACCTGGGGTCGCTAACCATCTACCGAATCAATAACAATCAGCTGTTTCAGTTCTCTCAGAGCTTAAGTTGCGTGTCCGTCTTGACGTTGCTTCAATCTCCATTTTGTATGATCCCGCCATGGTGCCCCTCCCTTTACTTTAGTCTTTACAATTAGATTACTATTTCATATTTTTATTTTATAAAAAGAGAACCTGAAAGTTAATAACAACAACATGCTGAGATCCAACAATTAATTTATGTTGGTTAAGGGAAAGCACTCACCAAATAAAATTTTGTGATTATGCTACGCTGATCAATCAAAAAATGAGTGTAAGTTTATAAGAGTTTATAAGTAAGAGTGTAAGTGCAAGTTTAAGTGTAAGTGTAAGTTTAAGTGTAAGTGTAAGTTTAAGTGTAAGTGTAAGTCGTACGGTGTTGTCGTTTACCGAACGAAGTAAATAAGATCTGGATTAGAAATTAAGATTCACTTAAGTAGTTATCGATTTTACTCTGGCTAATCATACAACACACGGTAATTGACATATAGATATAAAATATTTCAACTTTATAAATCAATAATTTATGTATTTTAAACAACCCCATACACTAATCCTGTTCTTATTCCCACCTGTTACTCTTTTGTCTCATTCATCGTCCCTCCCTTATGAAGATGTCCTGTCGCCATCATATATGTGTTCACGATGGACAATTTCAGACGCCCTATGGAGTCCAAAAAGGACCACTACTTGCTATCTAGAATTCTAATGATAAATGTCCTTGTACCCTTCTTGTCCTTTTCCCGGTTTACACAAAATTACAATGCTTTCAAAACCAACAAAATATTAATAATTGAATTTTAAAATATTCCGCAATAGACAATTAACTATTAATACAATTTCTTGGACAACGTAATGTTATTTTTATGCAGAATTTAAACTATTTAACTAATAAATTTAACAATTAATTCTATTAAATTTGGCAAACCTTTTACTGATAAATTTAGTTGATAGACTTACTTACGACGTTAGTGAGTGGATAACAAGTTGCAGTACTTACCTGGAAAAAAAACACATTACAGTCAAAAGTTGTATCAACAAAAACACACTTAAAACAGTCTAAATAAAAAGTAAACATAAAAAATTCTCTTTCACTTCATCTACTTCATACTGGCCTTATTAAATTCAGAAACATCACTCAACTACAGCCATACCTTGATATCCCAACGTATCCATTACGATAGCAATAACTGGCAAATGGCCGTTGCTTTATTGGCGATCGCTTAACTGCTACGATACAAACGGTCAAGGAACTGAATGTGCCTACCAGTCGGGTCTGAAACGATAAACTGATTTGCGCTAATATGGATGCACGCGTGTAGTCATTGTTACTAAGGTTGAGCGTTCCTTAGAAAGACAAACTAAGGTAGGCTACCTACATTTTAGTGAGTAATCTGATTTTCGATGTTCTGTAAAATCTGATGCCCAGTTCTCTTCCTTGCGCAACACCCGAATCCTCTCAACCACCCTAACGGACACCCTGTCCGTTGTGTCCATGTCAATGATAACCAATGAGCGTTCATCATGTCAGTGTTAAGAGGACTGAGAGCAGAGCTTCACCAACAATCCACCAACCCAAAAAAAAGAAAAACCTTTAGTCCTCCAGGAACACGGCACAATGACTTACTTGAACAACTCTTTAACAGTATTTATAAATAAAAAAATTTCAGTCCAGAATATTAAATCTTAAACAATATCATTACAACAATGGTCATTAAATTAATTAATAATTAAGTGATTATAAAGCGTTACGAGCTACGCACACTACGTACAACTGTTGCATCTGCCTTTGAATCAAACACATTATAATCCTCCCTGACAACCCCCCCACGCACTGCTGTCCAGCCGAATAAACGGACACGGTAATAAATTCAGTACTTCTATTTCGGTCAACATCCCTTTTATAAATCCCGCCACCTGGTCTGGCTAATTGGGCAAAACCGCTGGCAGTCACGTACGGACAGCAGTCCTGAGGGGGAGCGGTGATATTTACACAAACGGCAGGCTCCAAGATTTCAGCGAATTACACAGAGTTCAGAAACGGCAGCAGAATCCCATAGGTAATCCAACTGCACGGGGTTGATTGGGCGTCAGCTGATGGTCACCCATGTACATAACTTACTTCTGAATTAGCCTCTGACACTACGGTCTTTTTCGGATGGGCTTCACCTGGAGAAAAAGTTGAGATCAAGCTTGTAAGTATAGCATTGATTATCTGTAGGGCCTATTACAATGCAGACATAAAATTAAGCATCGGATGAGAAATATATACATACATACGTGTGTGTGTGTGCGTGTGCGTGTGCGTGCGTGTGTGTGTGTGTGTGTGTGTGTGTGTGTGTGTGTGTGTGTGTGTGTGTGTGTGTGTGTGTGTGTGTGTGTGTGTGTGCGTGTGCGCGTGCGCATGTGCGTGTGTGTGCGTGCGCGCGCGTGTGTGTGTGTGCGCGCGCGCGTGCGCGCGTGTGTGCGTGTGTGTGCGCGCGCGCGCGCGCGTGTGTGTGTGTGTGTGTGTGTGTGTGTGTGTGTGTGTGTGTGTGTGTGTGTGTGTGTGTGTGTGTGTGTGTGTGTGTGTGTGTGTGTGTGTGTGTGTGTGTGTGTGTGTGTGTGTGTACATAAAATCACTATTATGCATTCGTACTAAAACTGGGCCGGACATATTGCGACATGCGTGTTATATTTAGCGCATAAAGGGGTTCAGCAGCGGAGGGGCATCGTTCCACCGCCGTACATCACGGGCGTGACTAAATTCCGACTTCAAATAGGAATTATTTAATTTAATCGTTGGTATTGATCAAACTAATCATAGTCATTATTGGTGATGACGTAATGGGCGGGGATAGCACGAGGCCTACCGTCTACCTAGTCACCATGGCAACATTAAATGGAACAACACTGTGGTAGAAGAGTATTCTCTAAGTCCCACTGATCAGTGCATATATCTCACACCGGTGTTTTCTCGACCTACCTATAAATAGGACACCACAAGCGGTGCGGCTTCCATGCTATCCCTCAACCCTTAGATATTCACCTTCAAATATATTAAGGACAGACTTCAATTACGCATGGTGAAACGACTGAAAATAACATCTTTATTAAAGCCAATGTTGTCGAGACCAATATTTTGGATCATCCAAACAGTTGGAACGATTAAGTGTATGCCAGAGGAAAAACGAAGTCAACTCCCACTCTCATGTAATCAATAAACCTCTGACAGTGTTATCTTACCTATATAGAATAGCAGTTAACAAGAAATGAAATTATTCATCAGTGTATCACTGATAGAGATGATTTTTAAATGTTTAGATGACATCAAGAGAACACTGTAAAGAGAAAGTTTTTTTGTTGGCGTTATATTGTTCATATTGGTAAATTTGTTGGAGATGCCCAACGCTTCAAGTGTTTATAAAACTAACACAAAGTTTCGACTTGAATAACACTCCTGTCGTCTTCAGGTGCTACTTGCCATATTATCCTACATATAAAACTATTTTATGTATGTATGTATATATATATATATATATATTACTTTATTTACCCAGATATCCTTTAAGAACCCTTAATAAGGACATGCTTATGGATTAAGATAGACTTCCCAAAAAATCATGCCATCTCACTAACCATTACAGGTACACACAGTAATTTTTTAATTGTTCTTTAAATTGATATGGGTCAGTTGAGTGGTACCTGAAAACGAAGGAGTTTCATACCTGTCGAAACGTTGTGTTAGTTTATAAACACTTGAAGCTTTGGGCATCTCCAACAAATTTGGTCTACCAATATAGTACTGTAATACGTAATTACTTTAAATACGACAGTGAAAATTGTTTACATAATGATGTTTGTAACACGCAGAGAGAGGACTGGTTTTAAAAATCTCAACACGACCTTTGTGAGGCAGCCGATGCCAGAAGTAAACAAAGCGCACGCTGCCTACGTCGAGGCGCGGCCGCGGTTCTGTAGGCGTTGCCGTAGGAGTCAGCCATATGTCGCCACCTCACCTGTTTTTTGCGAAAAATGAACACTGCCGATAATCAGAGGTAATGTCGCGCTTTAAGACTGGCTGTACAATCACCGCCTGTACGTGGTCCACGCGTGAAACGTCTAGAAAATAAGAAACAATGCGGAGTACACCACTATGGAGCAACTCCGACTTGAGACCGCCCATTTCACTAGATTATAGTTATAATTTGCGCCCACTTGCCGATGAAAATTAACTGTAGGTTGGTTTATTATAAAAGAGTTTACTTATTTATGATTTAAATCATAAAGGTTACTTCCATTTATAATCGGACCGCACACGTAGCGTTGTGTAAACAGATGTTTCTTAATTTTGCAATTCTAACCACCACTACATGGAAAAACAGAGCTCGCTTTCTTATGCTCGCAGCGAACGCCTCAGTGGCAGTTATAAATATATTCAAACGAATTTACACTTTATACATCTGTAATAATCAATACTAATTTTATCCTTGAGGATTTTGGGGACTGAAGGGAGTGGCTGATGAAGTGCTAATGTTGCCATTCCAACGGCAAACTTGACATACATATTATTACTACTCAACACACCTTCAGCTCACTATTGGATACGACCTCTTTCTCTTTTATCTCTGTGCCACTACACGTTTACAGTAGTTTAAAATGTCAAACTAAAAAGATCCATTAAACAATTACAAAGCGTTTATTCAACCTAACACTGTCGATCAGAAATATTAACAAAACGTTTACGGTATATCTTCATATACTATTTCTAAACTGTAATTAACTAATGTATACATGTGTATTCATTGGTATTATTTACGTCTTACGATTTATTTATTTTATTTCACGGAGTAAATAATTTCCGAGGACCGCTACATACAAGTTTGTAAGGCCTCTTCCGTTTAAGGCAAAATGGCGAGAGTCTGTCCTCGATACAGTTCGACTAATGAGGAACGAGTGACTGGAACAACAAACCAGCTGATGAAGCAAAAAAAAGCGAAAAAAATGGTTTCACAATAGTAGTCCTGCGCTCTCTGATAATAACCCCCAAAACAGGAATTTTTTCATTGTTTAAAACTGATTAAATGATAATGAATTATTGGCCAAAGTAAATCTGTTAATTTCTTAAATTTAATCACACCACAGTGAAGAAATAAACACAGATCGCATTCAATACTGCGTAGTTATTTCTCCAGTTTGCCGTGGGGATGTCAGGGCCAGAACCTTGTCAGTTCCTCCCTTTATATCCCCCAAATCCTCAAGGATATGCCTAGTAATTATTACTACGGATGTGTAAAGATGTTTTTTCTATGCCATCACTCTAATATATCAAAATTATTGATTTTATAATAGATATATAAAGGATAAATGATAAAAATTAACAAAAACTAAATGAAACTAGTGTTCTATTCGTTGTCAAATTTTTAATCGTCACAACATTTAGACCATGTAAAAAAATCGATTAAATCGTAAAAATCTTGGGGAATAGTATCGTATTTGATCGCTATTGAAACTGCTATTTTTTATGCACACAAAACTTCAAATATTTCTTACGAAACGCTAGGATTAAATGTTCTAGTCACATCTAATGACAAGAGGCAAGCTGGCTGTACGATATTGACAGATGGCACAGGAATGCGATGCGTGCGCGTGTGTGCGTGTTTGTTTGCGTGCCACAAACAGCTGATATACTATCAATTCAAACAGCTGTCTGGTTGACTCACTGTCAGAGTGTTGTGTACGAAGCGGATGAAAAATTGTATTTAGGATTGGACAGTAACACAAGCGGTAATACGAACACAGATAGAGTGCACTACATGCTGCTGAGGTCTATCAGACGTGGGGGTGGCAAATATTTTCAACATATCGATATATCGCATACCACACATCAATCTAACGATAGTATCGTAAGAAAACTATCAATGTATCGGGTAACCGATATATCGAATTGTAAATTATTGATCTGTTTAAAATTATCCACTAACTCTTAATGTCATGACCAAAATTACCTTCATATTTTGCTGTCACTATTTAGATTAACCTACTGAATGTAAAAATTAAATACATTTACCTACACGAAACAAGTTGTGGTCTGTGGGGTTGAAAAAAAATCAAAATAAAAATAAGAACTATACCATTATTATCTTCTAAATATATAAAAAGACAAGTCCTGAGTCACTCACTGACTGATTCAACATCGCCAAGCATTCACCCAGCAAAAATCATATAAGATAGAGACATGACATTTAGTACATATTTATCTTATGCCCTAGAGAAGCACTAAGAAAGGACCTTTTGAAATTCCATTCCTAAGGGGTAAAAAACAGCCCCTCAAAATTTCCTTTTTTCCATAAGAATAACATTGGGTTTATTTTAGTAAATTAATAACAGCTGTTCTACTACTGTTTTTAGTCAAAAGTCACATGTCAAGGGCGAAGGCTGAGGTGTATCGAGCGCGAATGTACGACAAAATCGCGCATTATACCTGACTAAAGGTGGTCATAAATAATTATCGTTGGGGGTGCGACAAATTTGCACGTCCCCACCCCTCCCTGGTCGCGCTGTTTTGTCGCACCTCAAACTACCTGATATGCCCAGTTCTACCTGTTACCTACCTGCTATTAAAGCTCTGGTGAAGTTGTGATATACCGCTTGCGAGACACTTATTTTGTAGTGTTGTTCTATATAATGAAATAAAACCTATACGTACATTGGTAATTTTGATGTTTTGCAATTCAATAATAATAAATTGTACATAATATAACCATATCATCCAAGTATCAGTTATTTGAGTTGTTGCTGAGCTAGCAGTAGCGAAAAAGATTTATGGAGAAGGAAAATGTATATACACGACCGATTACACAACAAAACATGTATTTGGTACAAAAAACACAATTGTGCTAAACGTTAACAAAACATTAATTTTAATTTTAATTACGTAAATGACAAAACACAACATTAAAAAATATGCCAAACAATGCTAAACGTAATCACAATAATAAGGTGGTGTAAGGAGTGACGGGTAGCTGATGCAGTTTATACATGCATGTATGGACATACGGTACTGTTTATGTTTCCGAATAAACAATGTAATTTATTAATATGTAAAGATCTGTTACTATATGCTATTTATATACTTATCAAACACTATAAAAAATAAAAATAAACACCAAATACACCCTCGAATTAAATAATAAAATCAAACTAAAAATGTAATCAGAATCTTGAATTGTTATGTTTAAGGTACCCTAAATTATAAAATACGAGAAAATAAAAACAACCAAAGGTACAAGAAGCGTTTTACTTTTATAAACAACATAGAGTAGAAAATATCTAATAGGACGGCTAATTTTATATAACTTGACACTATGAGATACTCTACAGAAGACATTGAAGAGTTAAATATAAGAAATATATGAAAAATAAAAACGACATAGTATATGTTATTTAAATTTAGCAAACATTAAGAATAATAAAAAGAAACACTGAATACAGCCTAGAAATAAATAATAAAATCAAACGCAAAATGTAATCAGAACATGAATTTTTATGTTTGAGAAATCCTAAATTGTAAAATAAGAGAAAATATGTGACAGATTGTTTTGAGAATGATTTAGGAATGCTGAACTTAGTTTGATCGTACTATTTGAATCTAATTGTGGGACAAGGGTCAGGTAATCCTAAGCACGAACTCGGCAACTACTCTGTGCAGGTAGCGGCGAGGGTTGGTTGGCTACACAGATAGAATCACTTTCTATATACAACTAACATTACGACAGTTGAAGCCAGCTACGTCATATTCATTTGGCAAAATTACTGAGTTTGGTCGTCATGCGAGTGAAAATATTTATTTATTGAGTACATTTAATTAAAATTACGATTTAATACACTTACAACTGAATCAAAATTATGAAATGTTATAGAGTGGTAGAAAATCTTGTTTGGTAATGATTCTAACAATTCTTAAATATTATATGCCTCTGTTTAATTATATGAAACTCTGGTTTTATTGTGAAACTGTTATAACACATTAATGTTTGGAAAAATGTAAATAATGTTTTTGCCAGAGATCATACTTAAGTTCATCCAATGCAGACCAAGTCGGCTAAATTTAGCCGATCTCCGGACGAAGGATTAGACCACGAAAGGAATTTTAAGTACAGCCAAGTGCGGTAATTAGTACATGACCCCACTAACGCAAGCTTGGTTGCCTTAGAGAAATCAGTAGACAATGCGTGCATACCAAGTGACTAGGACACAAGGCGTCGACTGTGTCTATTCACGGCGTGGCGCTAATATTGAAGAAGAGACCAATTATCACCATACGGCGGAATCAATACTGGAAATAATAACTTGACGAGGCCGGCGTAGCTCGCACTCTACACCGCTCACATCTCTACAACTGACTCCCTTCGTGTGTGAATGTATTTACTCGTAGTTTCACGTCAGATGGCTTTTAGCGGTAGCCAACAGGAGCTAATGACCACGGTACGTGAGCGTAAAAAACGACAGGTATCACGCGCATCTAGCATCACGTCACACGGACCAAATGGAACAACGACCAACAAATAAACACAAAAACGCCAGTTTTAACGCCTTTGGTTACAATTCAAGCTTGATAAGTGGTAAATAGTTTGCTTACAGTTTAGACAATCGATGTCATTGGTAGATGTCGTTATCAGTACTTAGTAGTCAATAATCAAACCTGCTGTCTAATCAATAATCTCAAACTTAACAGTCTACAGGGCATCCTCTCCGCATTGATCGTTCATCCAACTCACCACATTTATTGTTGTGTCCCCAATTATCAGCAGTGTTGTAAGTCCATTGTGGAGCGCTAGTTTTGTCCCGTGTAAACGTAATGGTGCAGTTTAAACCAGCTGTAGTAGATCATCTTCACGTGTCCAGACACGTATTGATGTATTTTTTTTAGAAAACCCAGTATATGGTGCACTTGGATAAAACAGTATATCGCCTATCAAATGACACTTCAAGTGTTGTGTATACGATAGTTATTACGGACCGAATCCCTGAAATAAAAATCCATGTTTTTGGCGTTTTTCGTGGAGCGAAACGGCCCGCTTATTAAAGGCATAGAAAAGCCAAAACCAATTAAATTATTTTTAAGAAAACTACTTGCTTACCAAACAGAAGAAACTCAAAGTATGGGGGGGGGAGGTTTGGAAGTAGAACTACGCCAAGAGGAGGGGGAGAAGCTAACATGTGTGAAGTTTTTGTAGTTAGCTCTCTCAATTGAACATCTGACGACAGACAGACAGACGGACATGTGAAGATGTCATGGGAAGCTCCAATTGTCGCATAATAATGAGCAGGCTGAACGCTGTATCAGCTGTCCCGATATCGACATGTCGCTAACCGGACTGTTTGTGGCGTGTTTGTATTTCATTTGTTCTTCTAACTCAAAACTCGATTGGCATAAACTCTTGTTAACTAAAATCGTCGACATGTTATTTTACAAAATTGAAACAACTTCCAATTAGAAATTTGTATACCTATATACTATACTAATCTATAGATAGTATAGTAATGAAAATATAAGTAATGTGTTATTATAAGTTTTACTAATACACTTGGCAGTTATAACAATAGATATATTCTCCAACATTTATTTATACCTGTACCTAAATAAAATTTAAATTTTTTAAGCACACCCAGTTGAACAATGCACAAAACGTTTACAATTGAATATCACCTAGATGTAAAGCACTTGCGGTAGTTTAAAGCAAAGATTAAGTAAGATAAAGCAATTTTGTCGCCTAAAATGATTGTGATTCCTTTTTAGAAACGGTGTTTTCTTTCTTTTTCGTTTTGTATTCTATATTAATTTGTACTTAAGTGAAGTAATTTATTTTTACTGATATTATACTATTGTACTGCATTAATGCTAAATAAAATTCCTTTTGATTTGAGGGGGTGGGGGTGGAAAAACGCTCATTAGTAACCTGAATCTTTATAACATTGGGCAAGACGTGTTCTAATAAATGTAGTTTGAATAAATATAAGAATATAACTATAGCAACATATTCTTATAGCAACTAGAAACTAATATAACTAGTTCGAAAATCACTATGCGAGACAAAAGGCAATCTGCAAAAGTCTGATGACAACCAATTTACACGCCGTGACGATGATCTTTGAGAAGACGGTCTCGGCCATCTGGAGCAGGGGAATGGCAACGATATATCGATATATCGGAAATATCAATAAATATGTTTCGATATATCTATACAGGGTTGGCAAAAGTCTGGAATATATTTATTAATTTCGAAACCATTGAAGGAAATTTAATGAAAATTTTTAATTATGTACACGTCTCTATACCAAACATTTAGACATATTTTACTTGTTTGTCGCATAGCCAGGTTATGGCCCATGAAAGAAGTCTTAAAACATTTTAAAAATGTAAGCCTACCTCGAATTATACCTCATTTTAAAGGTCTTTGTTTGTACAATACAAAAGTGCAAACCTGAGGTCAAAAGTATGACCCAGTCAGAAAATACAGCCACTAAAAGAATTTAATGTCAGGGTTGGACAAAAGTCTGGATTGTATTTACTAATTTTGAAACCATTAAAAGAAAAGTTATGAAACTTTGTAGTTATGTACATGTCCCTATACAAATCACATGGACATATTTTACTTGTTTTTTGCATATCCAGAGTATGGGCCCATGGAGGAAGTCTTCAAAATTTTAAATGTAAGCCTACCTAGAGTTATAACTTACTTTAAAGGTCATTGTTTGTACAATACAAACGTGCAAACCTGAGGTCAAAATACAGTGATTCAAAGAATTTAATGTCATATTAAGAATTCTTCTCAGTTATACGGCTATTTATTTAACATTTTCAGGTCCCTGTTGTTTATTGTTAAAAAATCTAACAAACGACTGCATTATACAAATTGGTATGCTATTTAGTTAAGATAAAAATAAACAAATGTATTAAAAACACTTTTGAGAGTAGGTTTACCTAAAAACAGTTTAAGAATATTATTATAATAATTTGTTACTTATTTTTAATGAAATTTATTGCTCATGTTCAGTTAGATAAATTATAGCTCTACGCAGCATAATACCTATCTTGCCTTAGTCTTCAGCAGTGTTAGTTATATGACATTAAATTCTTTGAGAGGCTATATTTTCTAACTGGGTCATCCTCATGACCTCAGGTTTGCACTCTTATGTTTTACAAAGACACACGTCTTCGCTTAAGTGTAAAACGAATCTTAAGCTTACATTTAAGATTTTTAAGACTTCCTTCAAGGGCCATCCCCTTGATATGAAAAAAAATTTCCATGTGTTTGGTATAGAGAAATGTACGTAACTACAAAGTTTCATTACTTTTCTTTTAATAGTTTTAAAATTAATAAATACATTCCAGGCTTTTGCCCAACCCCGTATATAAGTATCGATGTTTTCTTTCGATAATATCGGACATATCGATACGTTGGTCCGATATATCATATGACTAAATATTAACGTTATATAGTCTCTCATCGAAATCTTCAAGATTCGAAAAAAAATGTGCTTACAAACATGCACTGTAATAATAAAATAACTTTATTTGTTTTTTACGTGAGGTTTACCAACTCAAATGTAGTCCATTATAAACCAGTGAGTGGATGGAACGGTTGGCGATCTTATACCAATGTTATTACATTATTAGATAAACGTATTTAATTTTTATATGTAATAGGCTATTCCAAATAGTGAGAGCAAAACATGGGTGTATTTTTAGTCATGACGTAAGATTTAGTGCATAGTTTTAAACAGATTAACCATTTACCATTATCGATATATCGATATTTTTCTTTCGATATGTTGAAAATATTTTCCATCCCTATTGAGCAGGGGAATGGGAGTGTACTGTTACTACAGGAATGTCGTAGCTCGTCCACCCGATATTCTAATTCAGACTGGTTTGAAAAAAAAAAAAAAAATACTCAACGTATTTGGTTTGCATTATACAGCTACTTGTCTCATTATCAGAAGAGCTTGTGCTACACATTAATAATGTATGTAATATACAGGCGACAGTCATTGCTTTGCTACGGAGTGGTTCTCTACGCTTGATTACCCACCTAACCGTGGTTCCCTCTAAATATCACAACAGTATAAAATCTCAGAGTACTGCCGTTCTCCTAAATAACATAGTTTTATGTTCTAGAAACCCCTATGTCTACTTTAGGGATTGCAAATGGGGCAACCTTGTCAGAGTTAGTACAAATGGCCGTAACGTTTCACAATGAAAACCAATTTAGCCAAGATGTTGTCTTGTTTATTATTTCTGAAATAAATAATTAAATTATTCCCAATGTTACTCTTTGGGGGAGGGAGGAAAGGTCAAGGGGCTTTTTCTACCCTATAGCAATGGAATTTCGATAAATCACTTCTTGTTGGGTCTTTTAGCTTCCCTCCAATTTTCATCAGCTTCCCTCCTATTCAGTAATTCCGGAGATTTCGTGATGAGTGGGTAAATAGTTCAAGATAGTGGGTCAGCTCAACGACAAGCAGTATGCCACTAATAACTGTTGTCAAATCATATCTAGAATTACAGATCCCTACATTTTGAAATGCAATTGACTTTTTACTATTGTATTTATCCTGAGAGAATTGTCATGTTATCCATTTATAATATAAAATCCTTCCAGATTAAATATTTGTTACTCAACAAACTCTGTAACACAACTTCCTGAGGACAAGGATGTCATGGTCCAGGATGGTCACTGGCCAGCAGACGGACGCCAGTAGCGGGCCTCCGTTCTCGGAAACACGGAGACCGGTTCAACTAGCATTGTTCTGGCCGATCGTTTCCTTCACTCGTTTTGCTTTACTCCCATAGATTTGCACTTCCCCCTCAAGCACGTACTTGCCATTCCACTGCGACCGCATGACGTTACAGACCCCTAGCACTAGTCATGAGTAATGATAAATAGGAAAATAACATGGTCTCGTCCGATTTGTTCTTAAAAAAAAAGATGGCAACCCTTATGACAAACATAATGCTACTACAGTTTAAATTATATTGAAACCAATGAGCCGAAGGACCACTTTGTTGCACCAGTGACTATCCAGTGCGAGACACCGACTGTACCTCCCTATCCTGACACCATAATTCCACCCTCCAAGCCGTGTTTAACTGCACTCCATCACGTGCTCCTATTGTCCGCAGGGTTTTGCAGGGCTCTCCCCCTTGCCAAATACGCGGGGTTTCCCGGTTTTGGGATAATTAATTGTGCCGAGATAAAGCCGCTGATGGAAGCCGACTAGTGCGTCCGTCCCACAGTTACTTGTTTATTTTCCCTTTTTTTAAATCCAGATAAATGGCCGTGAGGATACAGAATTTATGTCGCAAGATAATTAATGATAGTAGGTCGGTAAAGTAGTTGGTTGAAGTCCAGCTAAAGGTTAACCAATTGTCAGTTGAACGTACGGTTCTCACTTCGATCCTAATTAGTCATAAAAAATTTTGAATGAGACTATCTGATCATCGGCTGTTGTTTTGTCGTCTAATCAATTGACCAAATAAGCCAACAAATTTTAGAAAACTAGGATTGTTAAACTACAAGCCACCTTTCAATACCTTTGATTTCATTTAACAAATTAGTGTCTAAACGATATTTTTACTTAAGAATGCATTTTACCATTGTAAGCATTAACTAGATTGTCCACTCATATGGATCACGTAGAGGCGGTTTTCTATTCGATGAAATTAATTCATAATATTAGTATTCTTTTTTTATGATTCAGACAGTACCATCGAGCTCCATCATTTCACTTCATCCCTCTCTCTCCGACACACGCTAAAGTGACTAATAGTTGAGCTAATATTACGGCAAACAGTCGTCGGAGCACTCAGTTACAATCATCATTAAATAACAGCAAAGGCGCCCCCGTCAGCCACAAATGAATTTTCTTTAACTGTATGTTCGTGTTTTTGAATGAACATAATTAATCATGAGAGTACCGTAAATTGTACCAAGCGCATTCATAAGAAGATAAAAAATCCAAACGACTAAAGTCTGTATACGGTAGGGTGGCGCACGGACCCGCCAGCTACCTGTATCTGTCCTTTCCTCCCCCCGGCGCTCGTGGCTGTTTCCATAATGAGTCACCAACTAGCCCCTCTAATAGAATTATTAACTTTTTTTACTTTCTCATAATATCTCAATTTTAATAGAATATTTGTAAAGTACTAACAAAACTAAGAAAAGTGATATAAAACACGATGTGCTTTGATTATAAATAACGAAATGGTCGAAAGTTATTTTTTAGCCGGAATACTGTATGATTTGTTAAATGTTTTATATTTCTCATAATTCCCTAATCTTGATACAATATTATTTTAAGAGTTCTTTGAAAAAAGGTAGAATAATTTAAAACTATGTTATCGCATACTATTTAATCAGCCAAAATATCATTAAATAGGCAACACTACATACTTTACAGTTTATTTGATTAATAAATCAACATTATTTTATATTACTCCCAGTAATCTTCTTCAAGCCAAAGTATTTAGTGTCCAGAAGTTGAGCATTTTCCATTTATCTTCCATGTTGTTTCTGATGAGACACTGAAATAAAACAAAATCGCGCTAAAACCAATATACAATATTTTAAGATTGCAGTTAATTTTTTACCATTCGTTATATTTTATTACTAGTTCTAATGACATTAAAATGTTTTAAAGCATACATTGAAATGTTACAGTACCCGCTATTCATCAATCATCGCAACCTTATTGTCATGACTAATAAAGAAGTAGTAATATCTTATTATACTCTACTTATATTAAAAAAAAAACGTTTAAAGTCTCTGTAAATTTGAAGATAATTATTTTGTTTTACTGTATACTATTATCATATTTTTATACCCTTTTTGTAATCATATATATTACGTCCAATAAAATGTTCTAGGTAAAAAGATTTTATTTTTTATTTTACCTGATTACTCTAGAGGTGACACTCCCAGATCGTCATCGTCATCGCTGGTATCCCAGTCACTGTCATCCGATTCACCAGGGGCCAGATTAATGACTAGTTCTTGGACACTGACGTCATCAAGTCCTTCGTTTGTCCAGTCTGCCTCGACTTCTTTCTTGACGTGTTCAACGCATTTGCGCCAATCTTCTGAGGTGAAGGAGTTTACAGCTTCCATAAACAAATCCTGAACATCGTTCAATTTAAATGTAGTATTCCTTGCTGCTACATACTGCTTCAAAGTTGACCAAACTAGCTCAATTGGATTGTAATTACAGTGGTACGGTGGCAGTCTGATTACTTTAAACCCACGCTTACAGGCTTCTTTATCTATTACGTAAGATTTTCTTTGTTCCTTATGCAGCTTTACAAGACTGTATAGTTCTGGCTTCCGCATGTCTGGTGAATATGAAATGCCGCGAGTTTTCAGCCATTCCTCCATTTCACACTTTCGTGAGCCAGATGTTGGCTACTTGAGAGTGGTAAGGTGCGTTGTCCATTACTATTGTCGAACCAGCTGGAATAGACTTCAGGAGAACCTCAAAAAACCAACCCTCAAAGACTTCGGAATTCATTTCCTCGTGATATTCGACCGTTTTTTTTGACTGGAATATCAGAGGTGGCGACTTGATCCAGCCGTTAAAGCCTCCTGCATGGCAAATTATTAAACGTTTTCCTTTTCCTAAAGGGGCATTTACAGAACACTTTACACTGTCATTTGTCCATCCTGAGTCTTTCGAAGTGTTGGCGTTGATCCATGTTTCATCAAGAAAAATAACTTTTTTATAGTCAATTTCCCGAATTTTTCGCAAATATCGGCACCTAGCAAGAGCAACTGAGGGTTTCTCCATGAGAACTTTTCTATTGTCTAACTTTTTCCATTTAAATCCGATAGTTTTCAAAATTTTTGCCAGTGTTCGTATACAACCATCAAACAAACCCGCTGTTCGTAAACTTACTTTTAACTTTCGGAGGGTAGGGACTTCTCGGCGTCTGTAGTAGCTAAAAACGTGGTTTCTAATTGCAGTTTTCTCAAAATCGTCTAGCTGTGTAACTATTGACTTGTATGGTTTTCTTCTTCTTGGGGTAGTAAGCTTAGGGATGGTAGGTCTAGGAGTATTTTGCCTGGATTTATTACTTGCAGCTGATTCAGGTATTGGTGATTGATCCGTTTCTTCAAAACTTTGAGGGTTGACACTAGAGTTTCCTTCATTTTCCACTGCTTGTTTTAGTTGCGACTTGATCCGCACCAATGTTCTTCGTGAAATGTTACATGCGGCGACCACTCTTTCAGATACTTTTTTCACATCTAATAATGGACCTTTGTTGTCACGTTCCCGCTCAAAGTAATGTAGCACCGATGCAATTATAGTTCTGGCTTGAGAGTTATAAGTAAACCCACGTTTTTCACTTGATGGTGGCATAATCGTGCACAAAAAATTAAAACATTCACTAAACAAAAAAATATCACTTGGAAAAAAATTAAACTATTTAAACAATTAAAAAAATAATAAATAAACCAACTATGTGTAATGTATTCGTTACAAGTTATCCCGGGAAGTATCCACATCTAACTGAAAACTACCCTGGCACCCTGGACAACCATTACTGCTAAGAGTGGTGAATCACCAACCCCTTCGCGGAAAAATATTAGCGCACATATTAGACTACGGTTAGTCATCAACAAGTTCAATGTCCTAACCAGTCTTGTTGTCCCATGTCCCATATCTGCACACTGCACGACTATGGGAGAAGGCAAGAGTACCGTACCTTATTTCAAAGTACTCTTAAAATAATATCGTATCATGATAACGTTGTATGAGAAATGTAAAACATTTAACAAATCATACAGTATTCCGGCTAAAAAATAACTTTCGACCATTACTTATAATCAAAGCACATCGTGTTTTATATCACTTTTCTTAGTTTTGTTAGTACTTTACAAATGTTCTATTAAAATTGATATATTATGAGAAAGTAAAAAAAGTTAATAATTCTATTAGAGGGGCTAGTTGGTGACTCATTAAGGAAACAGCCGCGAGCGCGGGGGGGAGGAAAGGACCGACACAGGTAGCTGGCGGGTCCGTGCGCCACCCTACCGTATACAGACTGTAAAAGAGCGCATACACCCTGCTCTCGACTGGGACACTGACCAGTGACCACGTCAGTCAGGACGTAGTTCGGCGCGCACGGAGAAAGGCGCTGTCTGGTTCGGCGCCACCTTGATTTACAGTCGGAACAGCTCCTCGTTCGCTTCGCTCAGCTGGTTGTAAATCTCAGGCTAGACCATCTCTAACGCTTCACCGGTACCTCTTCCCTACCTCACTGATATAATTTTAACTAGACATTAATAACTCATAGCTGCAATCCGAAATGAAAGACATTTAGAAACGACTAAATAATAACAGGTAAGGGATGTCCCATCTGAGCCACAAAATGGCGTGAAATAACAGGTGAGAGATGTCCCTTCTAAGCTACAAAATGGCCTCAAAAAACAGGTGAGAGATGTCCCATCTGAGCCACAAAATGGCTTGAAATAACAGGTGAAAAATGTCCCATCTGAACAACAAAATGGCGTGAAATAATAGGTGAGAGATGTCCCTTCTGAGCTACAAAATGGCGTCAAATAACAGGTGAGAGATGTCCCATCTGAGCCACAAAATGGCGTGAAGTAACAGGTAAGAGATGTCCCTTCTGAGCTACAAAATGGCGTGAAATAACATGTGACAATTGTCCCATCTGAGCTACAAAATGGCGTGAAATAACAGGTGAGAGATGTCCCTTCTGAGCAACAAAATGGCGTGAAATAACAGGTGAGGGATGTTCCATCTGAGCCACAAAATGGAGTGAAATAACAGGTGAGAGATGTCCCTACTGAGCTACAAAATGGCGTAAAATAACAGGTGACAGATGTCCCATCTGAGCCACAAAATGGCGTGAAATAACAGGTAAGAGATGTCCCTTCTGAGCTACAAAATGGCGTGAAATAACATGTGACAGATGTCCCATCTGAGCCACAAAATGGCGTGAAATAACAGATGAGGGATTTCCTATCTGAATCACAAAATGGAGTGAAATAACAGGTGAGAGATGCTCCTACTGAGATACAGAATGGTGTAAAATAACAGGTGAGAGATGCCCCATCTGATCCACAAAATGACGTAAAATAACAGGTGAGGAATGTCCCTTCTGAGCTACAAAGAAGTGTGAACTAAAATATGAAGGATGTCCCATCTGTCACACAAAATAGCGTGAAATAACAGATTAAGGATGTCCCACGTGAGCCACATAATGACGGTAAATAACAGGTGAGGGAGGTCCCATCGAAGGCACGAAGTGGTGTGAAATCATCTGTTGACATTAGCGATAAATTTAATGTAGAAAGCATATCTCTTACTGGACTATGATACATCAGGAGCTGACCCATCAAGCCATTGAAAAGCCATAAATATTTTTGAATGAGGAAAACAAGAGCACGACTTCTTGTAAACAAATTTACTGTTCTCGATCGAGTTGGTCAGGAAATTTGTTTACCAAATATAAAAAAAAATATGCGTATCTTTTTGATAGAAGTCGTAAACTTATTGCTTATCTTATGAGCACATAAGATAAGCAATAAGGCGCTATGAACCGTTTGTTAATTGTTAGCTTATAATATTTCATGTGAAAGTTGTAAAAATCCATATTGTTAATAATTTTTATCTTTTTCTACAAGACGTTTTTCTCCACTGAACACAAATTTTAGATGATAGCTTACAATTAATTGATGTTAGGTCCACTTAAAATACCGGGGAATCATAAAAATTGAGAAAGGCAAACTATTTGTATATTCACTCATGCTGTTGGAAGAGATAGATGATATTATAGCTATTTAAGAACAAATATCCCAGGTTGTTGATGGCACCAACAGGTATTCACGTGTTTGGACACGAGTGTTGAACACTGAGGACTTATATGGAACTTGTAGTACGGCTTTTACTATTCCAGCACCTCTTCCGTGAATACGGCAGCTACGGACTGAGGGTGATTATGATAAATATGTCTGACAGATTGCATCGTTTCTTAAAACTAGAGTCATCTTGTCCTTAGAAAATATCGTTACCAATTGCATCCTAAATGAGGGAAAATTCCAGAGTCACTGACCAGATGATTCACTTCCCCCCACACCACCCCATAGTTACAATCCAACTGGTCCCCTCTGTCTTGAATAAGCCGATACAATCCCGATAAGAGCTAAACAAATTCTAGAGAGGTCAACTGTTCATCTCTTAATAAGCTACGCGGAAAATTGCCTTAGTTTTTAATATAAAGACTACGATCTATTAACCAAAGTCAATCGCTATCTATATACATGTTTAAAATGGCAACCAGCGTCTGAATAATGGATAAATGATGGCTTCTAAGCACCCACAAATAAATGGAGGATGTACAACAAGATAATACTAATAAATACAGTCACAAACATTAAAATTACAAAACTGAATCACCCTCTGACATTTCTTGGAATTGTAATCGTTATTCCAATGTACCGAAACTTGTAATAACTGCGCTTGTTCCTAAAGCTAGGCCATTAAGTAGCAAAGTTAATGTGTGTAGTTGGGCAACACTCAATTAGTAACCACGCCAGTTGTGTCAATTAAAGACCTCATCTCTACAAAGGAAGAAGGGGCTACTTTACTTTACGATAAATATGACAATGGCCAAACCAACTGACAGTTCTCAGTTCTTACTTCTGTCACGACTACAAATAACTACATTTACGATGACTTTGCCAAACACAATCAACATTAACACACCAACAATTGAAATAAACCACTGTAGACTATTTCAATTGTTTAATTCCAAATTGTGAACTCAAATTTACATGCAAGATTTAAACATTTATCTACTGTGCTTTAAATTGACGGAAACATATTTAACTAACGTACACGCGTACACTCATGTTTAAAAACCAGATTTCCATCCACAAGAGATTGTCTGTCTGTAGATATACAAGTTTAGTTTGCCTACATTTCTTCAACGATATAGCAGCCAGTAAAATGTATACAAATGTCAGGTAGATAGTCGATTGTTGCACGATTCTTATAACAACCTCTATAGTGTATTCTTTTAGGGAAGGCGGGTAAAGGATTAAGTCACCGCCCGAACTCACAACAATAGTTTGGGTACTGTAATAAAAAATTACAAAATACGCTTACTTTACTGTGATAATTTTTTGGATTGGAGTGCGTTTCACGCTTCATTGGCGCGGCCGGCCGGCCGCCGAGGGCCTGACCCAAGCTATTGTTGGGAGTTCGGGCGGTGACTTAATCCTTTACCCGCCTTCCCTAAAAGAATACACTATAACCCTACAAGCAGTCAAAATATATGAAAAACAAATCACCTGATACCTAGCAACTGTACGTTACGCAAACCAGTTATATGGGGGTGAGGAAGAGCATCATTGTAAAGCATGTCTCACAAACATTCGCTCAAATTAGGCCACTAGATGCGGAATGACTCATCGGACTCCATTCATTGGTTTTGGTTAGTATTGAACGGCCGTGTCTACGGTTATAAAAATTGTACTATACCTAGTTACTATATTCCCATATATAGTAGTAGTATATAATAGTCAGAAAAAAAGGTAGTTCAAAAAACTAAGTTTGTGACCATATTGGATCGTCACACCAAGCTCCATCACACTTCAACCAAGCACCATACCACACTTATTGGTTACTTACAAACCCTACAAGATGGTGAAGTATTCTGTTTGAAAGCCGACAAGGGATCACAGCTGGGAATTTCGTTCTGCAGGTGGACAAAAACTGCGATGGGACAAGAATTCGAATTTATTTGTCCGCAGGAGGCTTGGGCTCTCGTATTACACGACTGAAAGGACTGGACCGGGGGTGTACTGGCTGTGGGATAGACACAATCCATGATGAAATCTTTAAAATGTAAAATTTGAATGTGTTTATTCACATAAGAGGAAGAAAAGTGGTTTCAAATTAAAACCGAACCTTGGATTTTGATGGGTGTTATGGCCTACCTAAAAAACCGTTAACATAGAGATCAGAAATAAATAGATTTGATTTCAAAGTAATCTTTTTTACTTAATCGGTCATACCGATCCTCGTACATATAACCTCAAAATCTTAAATAATATTATTTGTTTAAATTCAACCCTAACTTTTGTTTGGGCGATGTTCTGTAGAGAAAATTGTTAACATCTCGAAGACTAAACACATCTATTTATTCAATGTCATGCCGAATCTTTGTTTTGAAAACGTTTTATAATCAACACTATGAACATATAGCTTCGCAATTTTAATAATCTTATTTGTTAAAATTCAAAACAAACTTTTCAGTTCATTAGAAAAAATTGTAAACTTCTCGAAACCTAAAAAAAATCATATATATTTATTCAAAATCAAATCATACTTATCCAAGGCTTTCGACTGCCTCGATCATTCTATACTGATTTATTACGGTGTCCGAGGGTTACTTTTTGTTTGAATTCAGTATTTCCTTAAGGGCGAAAGCAACACATGGACATTGCTCAATCACTGGGACCTTCATACTGCTCTTCATGGCAGGAGTCCTCAAGGCAGTATTCTCTCCCTATTTTGTTTCTGCTATATATTGATTTAAACTGTGTAGACAGCCAATCAAAATTATGCAAGTACACGTATACTTACCACAAAACAACCACGACTATACAAGACAATAAATTAAACAGTTCAAACTAAACCTAACAGAATAATACTTAAAAGAACATGTTTTTACTCCTTGTGGGAATATTTAAAATTTAACAATAATTTATGTAATTAAAAGGGAATTTCTTTAATGTAAATAAGACTGTAAATTATTTAAAGTTGCTTTTTGGTTAGTTCTGACGATGCATCATATTCGTAATAAACCTGTAATTTGTATACAAATGAACATGTAATAAAGTTTGATTTGAAACCATGGTTACGGATAATGTTCTCTGGACAATACTTTAACGTACATCCTCAACATGTACAGTAAATAATTCAAAGCAATACTCACGTTGGAACAGGTTCTTCCACGAGCCGCTGAGTACCCTGAGACACTTGTTGAGCGCCCCAGAGCCCAGGGGCGGAAGTGTCAGATCATGGGGGTTGGAGTGGTCGGGTAGATCCACTAAGGTGGCGAGGTTCCCCTCTGAGTGACTTCTGGAGAGGGTCATCTTGCTGGCGGACAGAGGTCTGGTCAGAGAATTAGTATGGTGGTAATTTCCAACTGAAGACTTTTTCTTCTTCTTCTCTTTCTCTTTTTTCTCCTGGATCGGCTTAATCTCCATATCTTCTGAGGCCACTACGATTATTTCATCTTCCTCCACTGGATCCCGGAAGGATCTGTAAGTAGACGACAATCGCGGTTCCACACTGGCCACTTTCTTCTCACGTTTAGAGGACTTCTTGCACGGCACAGGAGTCTGTTCGATAGTCACGGTCACCTTTTTCTTGTTGTTGTTGGCCGGCGGGAGGGGCGGCGGCCCAAAACACGTAGTTGCCATTTTGGGCTGTTTCAACTCACAGTATGTAGTAGCAACATTAGTGGACGAATTTATGACTAAAATAAAATCATGTTGGTGGTGGTGTCTTAGACTGGTTTATAATGTTAGCACTTAGAGTTAACTAAACGTAGCGTTTAGCACTTAGCAGGAACTAAAGGCACAGTTTAGCACTTAGCACGAAATAAATTTACTGTTATGCACTTAGCTTGAACTAAGGCACCGTTTAGCTCTTAGTGCGAACTAAACGTACCGTTTAGCACTTAGAAGAAACTAAAGGCACATTTTTGCACTTATCATGAACTAAAGGCGCCGTTTAGCAACTAGTGCGAACTAAACGTACTGTTTAGCACTTAGCATGAACTACATTACACGTTTACGTACAGATTAGTCCTTGGAATGAACGTGCACGTGCCGTTTGGCACTAATCAGGAAGTTAGTTAATGTTCCATTTGATTTGCCATTTTGGCATTCATTTTATTATGTGGATAATTTAAACAAGCATTAAAGAGCCCAAGTTTAAACAGAATTTGAACTGTTCTAAATCAATGTTTTAAGTTTTAAGAGCAGTAAATCACACACATAATAATTGAATGTAAAATTAACACGTTTAAGCCACTGGAAGGGAAGGGGCATAAGATTATCTCGATGCTCGGAATCTAGTGATAACCTATTGCATCATAAGCACAGTCAACAATTCCGTGTAAAAAGCGCTTTACAGTCGTATCTAAACACAAAAGGATCACACATTCACGTGTTTCCCGCTATCTCCGGCTACAACCCTTTTTGTTTCGCCCTTTCTTTCACCAATCGCAGAAAACTAACAGTGCATAAATCCACGATAATGTGGTCATACGGCCGTCCACATTCCGCCCAACATTACAAAAAGCCTGAGGAATAATTTATGGCTGGTTACCGTTCCACCAGGAAGTAATTAAATTATCGCGAGGGAGAAGGTGGAGGAGGGGAGGAGTTCGCGTGTCGCTGACACATGGCTGAAAAATATGGAAGGGAGGGAGGAATTTAAAATGATCGTCCTCTGGCACTACCTAGCTAGGGGTGTGCAAACTGTTAACTACACCACTAAGAAGTACCGGTAATCTCCCTGGATAGCAAACATATCTAGAAGCCTACACTAACACACATGTTGTAGGCTATTTTTAGGGCTACAAAAATGTTCGAAAAATAACAAAATCATAAAGCATTCTAAAACTTGTATTTGAAAAATAAATCTAATAGAAATAAATTATTATTAACACGAAAATTTGACAATAACTCGGTATGAAAACGTCTACAGTACTCCTGATATTGACAGAAATGTAAAACCTTTAAAATGTTGAGCCAACAAAAAATAATTTAAATACGTCTTTAGATAAGTAACGCGTGAATATTTATTATGTAGAGCAGAGGGTGAATACTACGTGCATGTAAACGCGTGTAGATTGGTAGATCGTTGTAGTGCAGGGTGGTTAGGTGGACTCCTAAATGATCTAATCGTGTCTGGAGAGAATGCCTACCTTAATAGGACAAGTTGACAATCATACGGCAAAAATTCTAATATTTTAAAAATTTGGTTTTAATGTTATAATAAATATGTTATTAAAATGAAACACTCCGCCAAGTCCTGAATATAGATTTTTAATACATAAATAAAGGACTGATTTTAATTTGAAAAGTTAAAATGATTCCTAAACACCACTACACTTTTCAAACGTAATTATTTTATGTCTAGCTTAAAAATACGTTTTACATTATTTTTAATTAATTAAAGTTAAAAATTATTTATTCTTTAATATAAAGGGTAGTATATATATTTAACTAACACAATTCCGTATATTTTGAATCGACTTTTAAATTTAAACTGCTATCCCATAGCCATTGTTTTTTAACTGGGCTTGATTCAAACACTTCAAATTGGCTGTTTTACAAGTCAGCACTCAAGGTGGGGATGAGTGGGCGTGTGAATGACAGATAATGTTAATTGAGAGGGAGGCCTCGGCTGACTGACCACAACAATTACAACAGTCACTCGCAGTACAGTCGCGGCACGCAGTGCTCCACTGGACCTACGCCGTCAGTCATTACAGACGCCACAGATCCTTACTACTGCTTGTACATTAGTAACTCTCATTATTAGCCGAAATCAATATATAAATATATACACACACGGTGTTTCGGAACTCTACCAACGTTTTAAGACATTGCTTTGTGGATCAAAAGCAAATGTAAAATATCATACTGAAATTGTCCGAAAGTCCCAATAAACTTATGCAGCCATTTTACTCTAAAAAACACTATCTTCGAACGATACATACGTTTTTACAACAACCGGCGAAACATAGAAAAAAACTGCGGTATTATCTTAAACCTAACATACTAACAATAACTACAAAATAGCTAATTGTATCAACATTTTACGTAAACAATTGTTTTTAGATTGTTTTAATGACAAACCTAAGGAGACCTAATGTTTTAAAGTGAAAGATTCTACTAGATATTAAACGGATTTTTTATTTCAAAGGATGCACTTGTGACTGTTTCCTGTTAGCTCGTAGGCGATTGTTTCATTGTTGTTGAGGGCATTACCTGCATGCTAAGTCAGAACGGCAAACAGCAACCTGCAGCAGTTCATAGCAAATCTCATTTAATCTTTAGCGAATCTTTAACACATGTCTCCTTAGATTTGTAAAAAAATCTAAAAACTATAATTTTTGAAAAATGAATTAGTAAAATTATTCCAGTAAAAACTTAAACTGTCGCCGTTTTGTTTTTCGGTTAGTGTTGAAATGATTTTCTAGGCTTCACTGGTATAAGAACGTATGAAGTGTTACAAAATCATAAGTGTGACTAAAGATTATTAGCGGAAAACTGAATTGCGTCGTACATACGAGTAAATAGGAACGTGGAGACAGTCACAATACGTCGTACATACGAGTAAATAGGAACGTGGAGACAGTCGCAATACGTCGTACAAACGAGTAAATAGGAACGTGGAGACAGTCGCAATACGTCGTACATACGAGTAAATAGGAACGTGGAGACAGTCGCAATACGTCGTACATACGAGTAAATAGGAACGTGGAGACAGTCGCAATACGTCGTACATACGAGTAAATAGGAACGTGGAGACAGTCGCAATACGCTACTTAGATTTGCTTCCCACCCACAAACGATGTCTTAAAATATGCTTGGGAGTTCTGATACACCCTGTAGTATAGTAACTGTGTCTACCGCAAAGTAATGCAAGAAATTGTACGATAAACAAATTAAAACAACTCTTCCTATCGGACGGGCCTTTGGAAACACGTCACCACTTCTTGTAATCTATCTTATCTCGCTAACGTTTGTCGAGGGTAATCATTTAGTGTTTCTTGCTGACATTCTGAGGGCAAGTTCCGACGGTTATTTCCTCAAACCGCTCCTCGATGTTACAAGTGAAGCAATCGTATTAGTTCGACTAACATTTGAACTAAAAGGGAAGATCTGTGTAAGAGTTCCTTATATCTCAATTCTAGCTGTGAAGTGAAAGCAGTATGTTTGATATGCACCTTTGAGCATGGATCTAATGCACATTTAAACAAAATTCATGCTTAAACGTCTAAATCAGATATAGGTCTTTGAAAGATCAGGAATAGTTCGGTTGGCTCAATATTTTTATTTTATTTTTATGTCTGAAATGAAAAAATGGGAGTCTATAAATAATATGTCGATTTCGTTATTGATTTAACACGGTAAAGAATAAATGTCTATCGGAGGAGAAACTCGTTAGAAATCGGATTCCATCTGCTACTAGCAAATATTTTAGTCCTATTCTTTTTACATAGCCTACTGAGGGAGTGAAAAAACAACCATTTATTTATTTATTTATTGCAGTTGTACCCTTAGAATGGTTTTTTCCCAATGGAAACGGATCCATAAAAGACCATATGTGAGACTTGGAAGGCCAGAAGTTTATATGAATGGACAAAGAAAGGTGGATGTGGGGGAGAGGGTGTCAATTATCAGTGGAAACAGCCCCTGTCAGTCAGAGGACACCTTGATCATACAAGGAAGCGAACTGTAGGGTAGCACAATATAAATATATTTGGAAAAACTACACTCTAAAACACGTCTTCAATAGCTATAGGCAAAATAATTGACTATTTAAAACACATCATAGCGCAAACGATGACCAGCAATCGTATGCACAGAAGACTAGAAAATCAGACAAAAATTATTTAAAGATCGATTTTAATATAAGATGGTTAACATCTTTCATATTATAAAAATAATATCAAAAGGATCTTTATAAAAAATAGATAATGCGTGGCTAAATATGGGGTATATCAACTTGAAATTTCTCTCGTTCCATAATTAAATTTATGAATGGTGAATATCACAAACAGCTGCACCAGTGGCGCAGTGCGTGGCTTGTGCCAAAACGGAAACATTCTCTATGAGTGAATGCCAGACTCCCCTACTTAATATAATTTACATTTTATGAGAACGAAAAAGTAATAAAATTACTTAGTATCTTTTTACTTTTAAAATTTAATTTTGAATCTATAGTAAGAATCAAAGTGGCAGAGACTAATCATACTTGAGATATATTTAACAGAATTCGATTTGTAAATTCGTAATAAAATAATATTGTAAACTGCCTTTCCTTCCTCTAATTTGTTATAAGCCAAAATATTTTATTAACTTAACAATTCTAATAAGTTAATTAAAACACTGTTTTTTACTCTCGAAAATTACACTTATCATAAACTAAAATTTACTCCGAATTCCAAGGTTTCACGGGTTTCTTTACTTACCATCATGAGTCGAGTCTCGATGTAAATATGTACATCGTGATTAAGTCACATATCACATGGGTGTAATATCGTGGATCAGCGATATCGAGCTTCACGACACGACATCAATTACACACCATTGCGATCCTCACCTGCCGGCCTGAGGATGGCAAACGCGGTTTACCGAAATCTATCACCATCAGTACTTGTATTGTGATAAATTGATTAAAATTAAATGAGAGCGGCCACCTAAAGAAATTGCAGACTGGTTTTTCAACTGCATTTTTACGAGCTGTGACTTGTACTTGTGTTTTATCAGCAAGTAATTTGCTAGGCAATGCCTACACCCTATCGAAATTAGAGTATCGTTAAGGAATTTTTAAAATTTTCAATTATACCCGAAACTCAAAATTTCACTTGACCCCTACTGCTTACAAGTCACACAGGTGCAGCCCAGCAGCCAGATGGGCTGACACGGGGGGAGAGGGGTGCAAGAGCAAACACACATCGCCGATGGGTATTTGTTTGGTTTAGTTGAGGAGTGGGGAGGCACCCTAGAGGCCGAAAGTATGTGTCATCTCTAAAACAGTGTTTACAGTGAGCTTTGTGCGTTGAGACTGTGAACAGATGATAAAATACCATTTGTGGAGATTTAACATAATTAAATACAAAGTAAATTAAAAAAATTATTTGTTGAAATGAAAATATACCTAGAAACAAATAATTCCACCACTATCACGCAACCTTTTAAAAAGAAATTTAACATGACATTTAACACTGCAATAAATTCTTAACTTATCTTGCCCTTTGTTTACATCAAAGATCATTGTTATACAACAATTGAGTGGATAATCCAAAGTTCACCTTTGGCAGAACAAATTATATTACATAACAAGTCAATGAAGCCTTGAACCATCGATCCGTCGACATTATGATTTGGTTGTTGATCCAAAACTTTTAATTATTCTACATAAGTGAACGTCACAAAACACACATTTATTGTACCATAACCACAACATGTACAAATTATTAAGGCGATCAATTTCTGTAAACCACGTTACCCTGTTTTGTGAAACCCTCTTGTAACAGGAAGGTGGACGTGTTTTTCCTAAATCGATCACCATGATATTTGTACATTTTGTACTTGTACTGTATTGCAATACAATTGAGTTGTGTGACATTCACTTGTACTACATTATTACATTATTACATTACTACATTACATTGTACACTTGTATACATTTGTGTTGTGTGACATTCAATTGTACTGTATATATACCAACACGTAATATTTTTACTAAAACACTATTTTAACTCTACGCCTATATAATTTATCAACTAACCCACCCACCCACCCCACACAATTGTAGGCCTACCCAACAGACCATGGCGTATTACTAATTCAATTATAGTACAAGAAATCGATAATCATGTACATGATAAACTGTTAGCACGTATGAACAGAGATTAAATAATATTTTCAAGTTGAAACTAATTTTGGAAAAAGACACTAAGGACCTATGAAAGTTGCAAATTCAAATTTGAATAAATGTTCCGATACACTTGTACCTAGAAAGACTAAAATGTACATAACCCAATAGCGTTTAGATCAGACTATTTGAAATTTTAAAATGTGCATCTTTGAATATTATTTATACATATACCATGGTACACATAAACCCAAATTTTAGCAAAGCAATTATTTACGTATGTTTTATACTCCTCCAATGTTATTAAAATATAATAAACGTTAAAACTATTATTAATTAGTATAAGATGTAGATTAAACTGAACTTCTCTACACATATATTACTCGTTTATATAAAATTTGTAGCCTTACTTCACAAATGATTTCCAATCTGAACCGAAACACAGATCAAACAGAATAAACAAACCTATAAAAGCTGGCAAGAATTTATCACTGTTAAGATACCACCAACAACTCAGAACAAACACTCTTAAGTCGGTTTATACTATGGCAAAAACTCATATTCTAAATCGGAGAACGGTAATATCGTAACAGAACAATACCAAACAATTGGCAGATTGAGGTTATGTCGCTCGCGACGCCGCACAAAACAGTAGAAGTTGACACACTGCGCGCCACAGTCGCACTGACAGAGAAACACGAACGAAACGAACATAACCTCAACACGCGTCGTTAACCAATCAGACGGCTGGCTGGCTCCTACAATGGCAAGGCCTTTTAAAACTAGTTTACACCACACATATGGTCGACCACCTGATATATCTAGCGTCCAGTGATATGTACTCCTTCTTTCCCTTTAAATCTGACCAATCTGCATAGTAAAAAGAGTCTGTTGTTTAATACGTTCATTAATAATGTAAATATGATTGGGTTCATAATATTTTCTTTAATAACGGTTGTTAGTTGAAGTAGTGGTTGGTTAAAGTATTCCTTCATACTGTAAAATTTATACTCGGCACGACCACATATTTCAAAAGAAATCAGCTGATGTGTAAAACAGCTGTTCTCTTGTCATTGAACTGTTATTATTTAATATTACCACCCTTTGCTACGGCTTGGTCTGATTCTATATAAGTTGTTATTTTTTTACTTTAGTTGTTGGAAACATAAAAGATTGACTGTTCACTTTTTATAAAAGTACTGTTTTATAAAAGTTTTCCTGATCACACTCTTGTATTTACGTTTAACACACTAATAAAGTCAATATTGGATCATGACAACTTCATAATCAGCTGATTATTATTTAACAACCTATAACTTATGGAATAATCAACCAATTGTAGTTGTTGTCTTCATGTGAACTTTAGTTCTTGTTTACATCTCATCTGTTATGGAGAACTTTTCAGGAAAACTTTATTATTTATCGCAGCACAACAAACTTGGTCTTAAAATTTTTATATAAATCTTTTCCATGTTGAGTTACTCCTGAGCATTTACTATAAAATTTAAGAATAATGAGTTATTAAGATTATAAAACTTAGTATGGCCACCATTTTGTTGCCGGAAGTGACGTTAGTTCAAACTTACTTTAAATATTGATCTTTGTTATACTATATTAAGTTTTGTGTACTTAAAGGTCAAAGATACAGATTTTTTAGTAAAAAACACAAACAAGCCGACATACGGAAAACTAAGCGAGAAAGGACTATGTATACATTATTAGAAATGCCTTGAATATTTTGACTTGAAAAATCACCTGGTACCAACTATGAAACAAAGTTCATAAATGCCATATACTCATTACAACAAAATTATTGATTTCAAACCATATTCACCAAACTTAAGGATAAAGAATACTTCGTACAGAAATTAACTGAAATCGAAATGACCGCCAAAAAGGAGCAAAATTAAATTAAAACTATAGTAAATGTAATATTGGTACTCTTCAGTTGGTTACAACTCAAAATCGAAATTTAAACGGATTTTTACACCAAAGGGTGTCCGAAATGCATTTACCACTCGCGAGATATTTACTAACAGTTTTTCAGCACAAATTTGATAGCGATCTATGTAGGCTTCAGTCCCGGAAGTAGTTAGGATTGACTAATCCGAGTTGAGTATAAAAGTACAACTCCAGTACATACAGGATCACATAGACGAGTGTTGTTAAACAACCATCACATATCACAACATTGCTGCACCAGTATCTATCACACATCACAATATTACTGCACCAGTATCTATCACACATCACAATATTACTGCACCAGTATCTATCACACATCACAACATTACTGCACCAGTATCTATCACACATCATATTATTACTGCACCAGTAGACCACACATCACAACATTACTGCACCAGTATATATCACACATCACAACATAACTGCACCAGTATCTATCACACATCACAACATTGCTGCACCAGTATATACCACACATCATATTATTACTGCACCAGTAGACCACACATCACAACATTACTGCACCAGTATATATCACACATCACAACATAACTGCACCAGTATCTATCACACATCACAACATTACTGCACCAGTATCTATCACATATCACAACATTGCTGCACCAGTGTTAGAACACTTAACAGAAATTGTACCTTAACTAGATTGTACATCACAAAATCGCTAGTCTGTGTCCAATGAGCTTGTAAGTTTGTTTATCGACATAACAGCACAAAAACGATTGGACACACTGTGGAGGATATCAGACAAAGTAGTTTAAGTCAGCAATAACTACAATTTGAGATTCAAAACTCCACCTCTAGATCAATTAGACAACGTGGATACTGCATCCCTTATATATATACTATTTAATGTAACAACATTACTGCACCAGTATCTATCACACATCACACGAATGAACAAATTAACTGTGTCAGTCAAAAATACAATGTTAAATATTGGAACAATTTAATATTGGTACATATTACATTTCATTTTCGTTTAACGGATAATAAATGCTTTGTTTTAAAAACTTCTTCAAATTTGTTGAAATTTTTTCCAAAAATACCACCCGGAAAGGATCCAAGCACACTTAAACGATGTCGAGGGAAAGCATGGACAATCGTAAACTAGCGAGACGAACTGTGGCAGTTTGTGACCGATCTGGTACGGTTTTTGAAGGCGGCTACACAATAGTTCCGAGAGAACGGTCGATCGATGTATCGAAACTCGTATATTACAGAATACTTTTACACCATCTCCAACGAACAGTGAAGATGCAGTTGTAAGGCGTAGGATTGCCGATGCCAATACAACGCACCAATATTGCATACGCACGAGGTTAGTGTCTACCGTAACGTTGTACAGTTCCGAGAGAACGGTCGATCGATGTATCGAAACTCGTATATTACAGAATACTTTTACACCATCTCCAACGAACAGTGAAGATGCAGTTGTAAGGCGTAGGATTGCCGATGCCAATACAACGCACCAATATTGCATACGCACGAGGTTAGTGTCTACCGTAACGTTGTACAGTTCCGAGAGAACGGTCGATCGATGTATCGAAACTCGTATATTACAGAATACTTTTACACCATCTCCAACGAACAGTGAAGATGTAGTTGTATGGCGTAGGATTGCCGATGCCAATACAACGCACCAATATTGCATACGCACGAGGTTAGTGTCTACCGTAACGTTGTACAGTTCCGAGAGAACGGTCGATCGATGTATCGAAACTCGTATATTACAGAATACTTTTACACCATCTCCAACGAATAGTGAAGATGCAGTTGTAAGGCGTAGGATTGCCGATGCCAATACAACGCACCAATATTGCATACGCACGAGGTTAGTGTCTACCGTAACGTTGTACAGTTCCGAGAGAACGGTCGATCGATGTATCGAAACTCGTATATTACAGAATACTTTTACACCATCTCCAACGAACAGTGAAGATGCAGTTGTAAGGCGTAGGATTGCCGATGCCAATACAACGCACCAATATTGCATACGCACGAGGTTAGTGTCTACCGTAACGTTGTACAGTTCCGAGAGAACGGTCGATCGATGTATCGAAACTCGTATATTACAGAATACTTTTACACCATCTCCAACGAACAGTGAAGATGCAGTTGTAAGGCGTAGGATTGCCGATGCCAATACAACGCACCAATATTGCATACGCACGAGGTTAGTGTCTACCGTAACGTTGTACAGTTCCCTGAATAGTTTACATAAAATACAATCAGTAAATGAGGTATTCTTTCATTTTTTAAGAAATATAAATGTTCGTTTGGATTTTTTTCTTTAGCCTACGTGTACGATAAAAAAATAACAACAAGATTAAAAAAAACGTAAGTACATAAAGTAGATTTTCATTCAAAACACGTTCGTTCACGCTAATGACAAATATTTTTCAACGAATTGTGTCAAGATTACTTCGTCTAGTCTTCTTGCGTGCTTTAGGAGTTGGTGTTCTGAAGCAATAGCACCTTTTTTAAAATCACTGTCACCACTAAGCACTGTGCAGTTAAACGAATTTGAAAAATGTCAAATACAATTAAATTGAAATATTATTTAATATGTTATCTAAGGGTTCCACATTATTTTCACTTTTTTCGAACTAGTAAATATTCATCCCGCAAACACGAATCTATAGGAATTTCTCCCCGAAAATACAGACTTTGGACAGCAAAATAAAAGAAATTAAACCTATATATGGTATATCACATAACTACACATTTTTTTCTTAAAAACGAATGTGGCATAAATTTTTCCCTAACAATAACTGAGATGTTCTACAAAAATGTAGATTAAGTTAGGTTACGTTAGTTACCTAGTATTTTAATTATTAATATTACATTTGACCAATGCTTAGGGAGGGCAAATATTTTCACATATCGATATTACGAATTGCCGATATATCGCAAACCAAATATGTAAATGATTTATCTGTTTAAAACTATGCAATAACTCTTATGTCATGTCTGAAAATACACCCATGTTTAGCTGTCACTGTTTAGAATAGCTACTGAATGTAAAAATGATTACATGTATCTACACGACACAAGTAGTTCTGTAGGGGTTGAATGAAACAAAAATTCAAAATAAGATTAATTATTATACCTTTCATTATTATGTTAATTATAAAAGAGAAATGTAAATGTAATAATGGTTTGTAAGACGACTGGCTAGGCATCCTAGAGTCAGCGTTGCCAACTCACACACAAATTCATTTACCAGTTCCACCCACCGGTCTACGATAAACTTTTACATTTAACCCTCGATCCGGCAGTCATTTTTGCCCAAAATGTCGGGTCATTTTTGGTGATTTTGCAGTGATGTTTTATAAAATTCATAAAAAATATTATATTACAATAAAAGTACAATTGTGTGGTATCAAACTCTTCACAAGAATGTGGGCTATCATACAATACATAATTCATAACCTATAAAAATTTTATATTTTTTTTTATGTTATGAAATATTTGTAAATTTTTTTAGAAATCTCAGAAAATAGGGGGGGACCACCCCGTATGATCAATGTTGTGATGATAAAAAAAGAAATGTAAGATAGCCAAAATGTTCTAAATTTTATCTAGTTTCAGAAAATATATAGTTTATATAGGTTTGTAAGTAAAAATTATTTCTTATAAATTTTTAACTGGAACGTATACAAAAACCTGAAAATTAGTAACCACGGTTACTATAACATTCAAAAATATGATACAAATTTTCTACAAACACTACAGAGTTCTATTATATACTAAAATTTAGCTAAAAACATGCTCTAATATAATATAATACACTTCTAAACACACTAGAAGTGATAATTACATTGCAAACGATAATTATTTACCGTAGTTGAAATCAGGCCCAGCAGGCTAAACAACAACAAAAATGGCGAGACTCAGAGACTGGCTTCCTTCTTCAACTTTCACTACGTTTTAAAATAACGCTGATACAGTGCAGTGTGCGTTGTTGCATATCACTGGAATCGTATGTTCACGCTGAGTACATAGAGTATAAAAACATCGAAGTAGCTCGATTTTTGCGCATTATAAATATGGTAAATCTCCGACGCTGCAATTGTACGAAAATTCGTACAATGCCAGTTTGGTGACGAAAAAATTGTACGAAATTTCGTAAATCGCCGGATCGAGGGTTAAGTGCGTTAACCTCACGTAAAAAAACGCATTAAAGTTACCTTACTATATCAATGCGTTTTTACGTATAAGAGGCGATTTAAATGTTTTTTTTATCGTGATGATTTTGAGTAGGGAGAATAACGTCAATATTTAGCTATATGGTATATCGTACCAAAATATCTATATGGCCGATATTACCGAAAAAAAAATATCGATACTAAATCGATATATAGGAACGTATTTATCGATATTATCGATATATCGTTGCCATCCCTACTAATACTACCCAACTTAACCTAAATTAAATTTTCGTTTAATATCCCAATAATTATTGAGTAATAAATATCGTGATAAGAAGAAATCGATTCCATATTTGTGTTTAGGAGGGAAAAACTACATACGATGTCATTTAATATTCATCATTTTAACGTAAATGTTCTTTCTTTTTCATTAATTAAAATTTCTTATTTAAAATTGTATGGATTCTTATTCCATATTAACTAGTAAAAATAATCTGAAAATCGGGTGAGTCCCCTATTTTACTGAAATATTTCTAATAAACCCGTGGTGCGAAAAACGAAAAAGCAAATATTATTTGTTGGAACACTTCCAGATCGTATCAGATTTTCTAGAACTAAATGTCTTGGGGGTTTGTGAGGGACAAAAAGGTAAAGCAAAAAGCGGTGGGAAGATATGACTGCCTCCGACACAAAAAGAACTGTTTTGTCCCAAAACTGTTTAATGACGATAACGTGACGAATACCACCAATAGAGGTATCGAGAATTTTAATGTTTTCCTTTGTTACTTTCTCCCATATGCGTTAACATAGAGAAAGTCTTGTGATCGTCCAAAAAATCTTTTTTACAAATTGGTCTAAAAATCAATTTTAGGGTACCCCGAACCCAAAAAAGTGTTTTTTTCGGAAAAACTTTTTGTTGGCTGTTCGTATGTGTCTGTCTGTGTGTATGTGCAGTTCGCTGGAGACCAAACGGATCGATCAGTTTTTATAAAATTTCGCATGTAGGTGTATTTAGCCAATATCTCCGGATCGGTTTTAACTTTTTTTTTAATTTAAGTTTTTTTTTTAATTTTTAGGCAAAAACATACAAAAATGGAATTTTTACAAAAACAGCTCTAACGATTTTTGATACAATTTTCAGGAAATATGTTTTTACTATTACTATTTAAAATTTTTTATTAAAAACCGCATGTCTCTAACTTGACTAGGCTTTTTTAATTATGGCAAATAAAACATTTTACGAATCAAACTGGTAATTTTCATAGTTTTGATTTTGTAGTGTTTAATATGGAGAAGGTTTGTGCAAATTCTTTTGAAACATCTATTTTATATTAATTTAATGCAGTTTTAAATTTAAATGTATTTAATTTGAGTCAGTTTTTTTGTTTGAGAGAATAGAGGCAACATTCCCCAGGTAACAGTTAATTTCTTTATACAACTAAGAAAATACAATTCAGTAGGAAATAAAATCAATAATGAACAAAAATTATGTTTTACATAAGCAGTACTTTTTTGGGAAATAGCTTTTTGAATTAGCTGCATCTCGTTTCAAACGAACGCTCAACTGTTTTAAAAGTTCAGCAATCAAACTGGTATTTTGTCTCGTTCCACTCTCAGTCCCGTCACACGTCACAAATGGCTTGTCAATTAATGTAAAGATATGTGGTATTTTTGCGTTTGGTATTGAGGGACGCAGCCTTGTCTATTGTTGTTATTGTTATGTAGAATGTGGTTATTGTTCTCTTGTTTGGTCGGTTATTGTCTTCTCTCATTCCACGCCATTAGAGAACATTCGACCGTCATCATCCGCCTCCCCCCCCCCCCAAACTGATCCTGAGTGGAGAAAAACAGGTTCGGCTAATTATAGACAGATCGAATAAAATTAGTGTTTTTATAACACCTAATCTATTATGAGGTTTTCATTTTTATCTCGACAAAAACTTCAACTACCTATTTACGGTATTGGTCAGTTGTGAAGTTGATAAATAATAGTTAAAATAACAAATACGTACAAGACATTAAGAGATAAATTCATGCTATCTTTTGCCAGTTAACCAATTAAATGACTGACAATCTACATGGACACTTCTAGAGAAGTCTGGAGTGTCCATGTTAGGTGGTAGTCAACATACAGGTATTGTATGGGGGAGAGAACTAAGTGTCAGGCTTGTCATTTAGCTGAAAATCATATCAATACTACGTGGTCCTGATCCCACGTAAAGCAGTAAGTCCTATTATAGTTGCCCTGACTATTACGCTTTGATAAATAGCACTTAAAAACAATTACTACACTCTTAGCCCTCTCATTTTATTCACCCATATCCCTACGATCGGCGTCTTAATAACAAATGAATGACGAATACATAAATACAGAAAAGGGATGTTACGTCTCTTTATATACCATTACACATATGTTTACAGCCGGACGGCATACCAAAGAGAGTGAACCATTTCTGATGAAGAGCCAACACTATTCGTTCAAATTGACACTAATCAAGCTCTCCCACACTTGGACCAGTCTACCTAGGATTGCGCGAGACGACAGTGCGCAATTAAAGCTCGTGTAAATCCAGTAAAGTAGTCCGTCAAGGTGGCTGGATGAAAGTGGATGTACCATAGCGGGAGTGCGGCTGGTGCCAGCGGGCCGGCGTTAGTTGGCCAACACTGGCGCAACACGCGCGCGCGCACACACACACACAACCTGTACGTCTAGTACGACATTACCTGGTGAAACTGAAGATAAAGAGTGACCTGATGTGATAAGGTAAGCCGAAAAAAATGTGTAGGTATACTTTACTGTCCGCCCACCCCTACACGTAGAGTGGTATTGACTCACTCGCCCACCCATACACATAAAGTGGTATTGACCCGACCACCCACCCCTACACGTACAGTGGTACTGACCCACCCGCCCACTCCTACACGTACAGTGGTAATGACCCACCCGCCCACTTATACACATAAATGGTACTGTTCTGAAGACAGTGTCGTGGCAGAAAACAGAGATAAAAAACATGACTATTTCAATGATTCGGTCCGTAAAACTGGTCGGTAGCGTACTTGGTTCAATCCCAGCTTCAAGTGCTATTGGTTCTCAGTTCGATCCCAATCAGAGTCAATACATTTTGAGAAGGATCAGCTGATAATCACCGGCTATTCATCTGTCATTAGGCTATTAATTAATAACATTTTCTAAGGAATAGTTGGCCTTAGTTTGTAACAATGACTACATTCGCTCATCTACACTCATTCGAAATCCATATTCACCTATATCTTGATGATCGGCGTCTTATGAATAAATAAAAACAAATAAAATAATGATCGTATCGTAACACTTGAAGTGCCATTTGATTGGTGAAGAACTGTTCCAGTGGACCGTTAGTTGTTTTTTCAGACTTGTTAAAATTCTTGTACAGTTTGTAACAGGTCCACCAAATTGATAGATGAATTAATTAATTTAAATAGATAATAAATTATTACGTAAAAGAAAGGGATATATTTAATGGGAATAAACCACGAAGGTTCAAATAATGTTAGAGAATTGCTGCAAGTCAGATAGGAAAGCAAACAGAAACATCTGGAATAAACAAAATACAATCTTCCTTTGTCACAAAGGAAGAAATGGGTGTGGTCCTTTCTGAGAAGTATAATCGTAAACATGTGGGAATGCCTGAGACACAACAGTCAACAAAAGATAAGACAAAATAGCGTGGGACAAGAGTCAACAGGTCGGTTGGAACTTTCCATCGTCCCCACCCCGGATCCAAGTAAATTAAACGACTAAGAGGATGAGTTTTGAAAGGGACCAATCAGAACGGGGAATGTAGTTAGAAATATGTCCGTGGATGGCAGCACAGGACAGACAGCAACCTCATGGTACGGGCGGAAATAGTCAAACTCTCGAACGAAAACAACAAAATATATCGGAAGAAAGGGTAGGGGAGAGAAATCAAGTCCTACGGTTGAGAGACGCCTCTCGCCCAGTCCATCTCTGATCCTAAGACATAAAACATGTTCTACTAGTTCGAACTTTGTAAACCTCGTGGTAGACAATAACTTAAATAATAAAGTCACAGTATATATCATGATGTAGTGATATAAAACAAGTTTGCTTTTCAATATTTTCTAAATTGTGCGTTTTAACGAAGTAACTACGTTGAATAAATTAAACAAATCGCACTACAGCTAATAGCTTGGACTCATCTATAAAGTTATACAGATAAGTTTAGTTTTATATTTAATTTAAAACTGTAAATTTCAATATATATTTTCACTAAATGAAATAGGTTAGAATTTTGAATATCTATTGTCAGATTTTGAATGAATTAAATAATGATTTGTTTTTGAAAACATGTGATTAAAGTAATACTGTAAAAGCATAATTGCCTTGTTTCATTGTATCATACAGTCTCACCAAATTACCTAAGAGACCCTGAGAAACTTAAGAAATAATCATGTTCTAAATTAAAATATATTTTTTACTATTTAAAAAATGAGAGTATAAAGAATGACCAATTTAAGCTAAGAACCTCATAAAGGTTGCAAATTATAGATTGTTATCCAAAGTGATAACAAATTATTCAAAGTCAATCATTCTAATACCAATTAATTTTATTAAATTAATTGAAAATATCAAATATGTAACAAATTGTTAAATGAAAGAGAGGCATTTGTTACAAGTTAAGTATGTGAAACTTTAAATGTCATTCTTGAAGATTGTAAATTAAAAAATCATACATTTAATTTATCGTCCACTAGATCGGACCTTTAATAATCATGCAGTGTTCACGTTAACAGCATGTTTTGGTTCGCTGTCGGCTAGATTGTATGTCCACTGTATATAACTGTCGACTTCCCAGGCTTTGAAACGGCCATCTTAAAATAATAATATACAAACTATTTACCACTTTTCGAACTCTCCATTCTCATTGAGTTGAAGACACGTCCTTCTTTATACAGCCGTATGAGAAACGGCCCACCACCCCTACACACCATCTTTGATCTACTAGTGCTTACAGTCCAGGAAAACTGAACAAAGTTATAAAATTGTCGTTTGTACAATGACAATAACTATCCATAGTACTGAATCCTTTCCGTGTATAGAGGCCTGGTGGATGACCACGAGCCATCGGAAACCACATGTAGGTATGATGGGTGTACCACAATATATCATATCTGTCTGTATGCAGGATGCTAGGATAAAACCGCTAGCTGGTTCCCGCTTTAAAATACTTAGTAAAGCATATTCGTCAAGGCATGAGACTGAATGTAGTTATGTAAGATTATTTACTTCTATATCAATATCTAACAATTCTTAAAAAATTAAATAAATATCAATAATGTCAGTTATATCTAGGGATGGATACGATATATCGATTATATCAATAAATCTGTTTCGATATATCGGTATATTAGTATCGATATTTCCTTTCGATAACATCGGCCATATCGATATTTTGGTCCGACACTAAATAGTCAATTATTCTCTCTCCTCAAAATTATTAAGATTCGAAAAAAAATTAAATCGCCTCTTATGCGTGCACATCATGAATTTAATCAGTAAAGTATCTTTAATTAGTTTTTTTTTTTTTTTTTACGTGAGGTTAACTCACTAAAATGTAGTTTATTGTAGATCAGTGGGTATAACGGGTAAATGAAGTTGTGTGTGAGTTGGCAACGCTGACTCTATGATGTCTAGTCCGCCTAGCCAGTCGCCTTACCAGCCACGAGTAATAACATAATAATTAAAGGTGTAATTAATCTTATTTTTAAGAACAATTACACTTAAAAATAAGAAGGTAAACAAAATGTATAATTATATTTAATTTTTACATTCAGTAGGCTATTCTAAATAGTGACAGCAAAACATGAGTGTACTTTTGGTCATAAGAGTTAGTGCATAATTTTTATCAGATAAATCATTTACAATTTGATATATCGGTTACTCGATACTGTATACAGATATACCATTTTTTCGATGTTATCGTTAGATCAATATTTGGTTTGCGAAATATCGTTAACTCGATTTATTAATACGTTGAAAATATTTGCCATCCCTAGATGTATCAATTTAAATTGATGAATCAATAATATAGATGTAGATAAAGCAATCAAGTACGTGCGTGGCGACTATTAGACGATGCGGGCGTTAACAACACGACAACATTGAACAAACTGCTTTTATAACTGTTTTTGTCAACGCGAATAAGAGACGAGGCCTCATTTTAAAGTTAATAGTTTTGTACATGACTAATCGAAGTGTCAACTGCCGTTTGTTCACATCAATAGTTACCTAATGTGGCGGTGACTCAATGTAGTTCGTGGACCCGGCCGTCTCATGATTCCTCGAGCATTTTGCAAGGCAGTTTCTCGCAGTAGCTGCTACCTTGCCTCGGGCCATCAATGATGTGTAAATAAAATATCCATTCTGATGATATTTAAATCTTTGTAACCGAACTGAGTAGATGGTCTTGTTAATATCAATAATCGTATTTATTTAGGCATCAGGACATGGTATTACTACACTTAGGTACGCACCACGACGTGTTCTATGGTCACGTTGTTTAGGACTGATGCACAAATGACCATTTGATGCCAAAACGTTAATATTTTACAAAGTGTTGTGTAAATTGTAGCCAGTAGGTTCTATGCTCGGTTCTCTTAATGCCGACATGGCTACCGCACGATGGTTACTATCAACATGGACAAAACTAGAAAATTGTGGAGTGTCCACGTTGGGTGGTAGTCTATGTGTATGTTGTGTAGAGGAGATAACCGAGTATGGAGTATGTGGAGTAATCGTATTTGTATGGAGCTTGTCAAATAAGTAAAAATCAGACGAATACTACGTGGTTCAGATTCCATGTAAAGCTGTAGGTCCCTTAGTTGCTCTTGCTATTGGGATATCAATAAATGGCCCTTTCTGAGCATAATTCAAACTCAGTTCGTAACAAGAACACACAGGTCATTCACCACTAATAATCATTCATAGCTGCCTTTAAATATATTTATTTATTGGGTTCACCCTCTGTTTCGAACTAGAGAGAGGAAGGGGAGTTTCACACACCTTTGAGCCGGCTAAGTTCCGTAAATATTTCAGGATGAGTTATCCGATGTTCGAAAATCTCCTTCTACAGTGTAGAGACAGCAAAAATACAATCGATCAGCAAAAATTCGGAGGAGGTTGGGAACACTCGAACTAGGAAAAGCAGAGGTCGAGCGTCGATGCGGCGACGTAGAGCAACATGTAAGGCATTTTCACCTGGCCTACTGTGCGCCTGTCATGCTCAGACTGCCTACCAGTCATTGTCACTGATCGCTCCACCGAGCGACCGAAAACAGCACGACATGAGCACGGCGGGAGCACGACAGGTCATGTGAAAATAGCAAACTGCTTTCCCATACAAAATAAATGGATTAGACCATTTTTCGATTCCATATGACACGACACGGTAGGAACATACTACCCTATGTGAAACCCGGCCTTTACTTTACAACGATCCTCAGCGTGGATACCAAACTTCCCACCCTCCGGGCAGGCGCCTACCGCCTCCACGGCTCGGCGCGGATCTATTGCCAGCCGATTGATATTTATCGCAACGTGTGGGCCGAGACCACGGTCGGAAGATCGTCTGCAGGTCCCAACACCCACGGGAGTACAAGTTGTGCAGGTCTTGTTCCAGGAGGAGCGCAGGTTGACACATCTGTTTAATGTAATTGGACACAACTTCAGCATTTTATTGTCAAAACGTGTGTTTTTGCAAAAGGCGAAAGTTCAGTCGTTCATAGCTTTATTCCGATTGAAGTTTTGGTCGAACTACGTTCCTCAAATTGACATACATATATTGGCTTAACTAATCACGAAGTCAACTTTCATTGATTTGACCAAGAAGAGACTAAACTATATTTAAGAGATTATGTAAGCTTGACAAAACATTTTTTGCAATTAATGAGAGAGTTTACTAAGCCATTAATGCAAGAATGGCTTTATTTATTTAGACCAATCCGAGTCGCACTAAATCTGGTTATTTTGGGAAGATTATATGAGTCATGTATGGACAGTTCAAAAAAGGTATCTGATAAAAAAAAAGAATATTTTTACAAAGAAACTATTAATTTTTGTTTTTTAAATGTACTGAAATAGAGAAATTTACTGTTAATTTTTTTTAATTTAATGAATTTCACAAATTTGTCACTATAGTTAAAATGATTTCCACCAAATCAGAAAATTGGTATTAACTACCATTCTGGAATGTCCTCTAAAATATGTTTGATACATATCCGAAATTAACTCCTGTACTTAGACCTAATACAGTAAAATGTATTCACTTGGAAATGCACATGTTTAGTGTTCAAGTTGGTAAAGCATGTAAAACATGTTGCCTACGTAGGCTACCGTTGACAAAACATGTTGCCTACGTAGGCTACCGTTGACAAAACATGTTGCCTACGTAGGCTACCGTTGACAAAACATGTTGCCTACGTAGGCTACCGTTGATAAACATATTTTATATTCACCCCAAGAATTATTTAATACTTTTTGGATGAAAACATTGGCGCGATGGGACAGAATATATTACGGGTCGAGAAAAGAAGTGGGGTTGAGTTAAGCTTGTCTGATTGCATTTTACCACGCGCACATCTACATGTCAACGGCTTGAGCACAGCCACCACACGTACTAATACTTAAACGGTCTTTACCGCAGCGTATGATAAGGTTACACTAATTATATTACGACTAAATCTCGGGAGAATGGCTTTAGTAAAGAAATCACAATTAATATATTTTGATTTTTAAAGTATACAAAATTAATTAGTTTATTTTCGTAGTTACGAACTTTTTAAAAACTAACCGAGTCAAAACACAAGTGAATATTTGTAAATTATTCCAATGATTTAACCCTTAAGCCTGGCTCCAACCTTAACACTGCATAAGCATTGAGGGTGGATCAATCAGGTACTTTATTTGATTTGAGACGCCAACACGGCTTGTGCGTATTTTCATACAAATTTTAATGATTATTTGAGTGTAGGATGAGTGGGTATGAACTGTGTAATATTGTTACTAACTGAGTTCGACTAAGCTCAGAAAGTATAATTTATTAATAGCCCATCAGCTATGGAAATTAAGCGACTAACAGCTTTACGTGGATTCCGAACCACGTCGTTTAGTCTGATTTTTACCTACTGTAGTTGACAAGACTGATACTCAGTTCTCTAATAAACCTTGACCAAAAGAGTATTATAAACATTTCAAGTTTTCCTTAAAGATGCTGGAAATATGGATGGCAACGATATATCGGAAATATCGATAAACATGTTTCGATATATCGATATATTAGTATCGATGTTTTCTTCGATAATATTGGCCATATCGATATTTTGGTTCGATATGTCATATTACTAAATATTGACGTTATTCTCTCTCCTCCAAATCATCACGATTCGAAAAAACACACACATTTAAATTGCCTCTTATGCGTAAAAAACATGCATTGATGTAATACAGTAACTTTATTTAGTTTTTTTACGTGACTTTAACGCACTAAAATGTAGTTTATTGTAGACCAGTGAGTGAACGTTTAATATTTACATTTTTAACGTAAAAAAAAACAATAATTAATAACGTTATTACGTTTTTTATAATTATTCTTAATTTGGTTTTTTTCACTAAACCTCAAATCTACTAGTTTCATGTAGATAAATGTATTTATTTTTTACATTCAGTACGCTATTCGAAATATTGACAGCAAGACATGAATGTATTTTTGTTAATTACTTAAGTGTTAGTGCATAGTTTCGATATTCTCGTTAAATCGATATTCAGTTTGCGATATATCGATAATTCGATTTATCGATGTGTTGCCGTCCCTACTACAGTAGTTGGCAGAAGACTGAATTGTGCGGCACACTCCAGGTGTAATATCGTACGGACTGCCTCGGTGAAGTGTGTGTTCGTCACTGCGGGGACAGTCCCACTCAGGTCATCTCGGCCTGCTTGTCTTATTTCATTCATTTAGTATTCAATAACATATATCAGCTGTGCAATGAATGGTCCTTTTATGAGTAACTGTATATGGCGTTTTTATTTCATCTGGCATCCAGACAATGTCAGAATTTATAACGTATATAGTAAAAATTTATTTATTATTATTACCAAATTCATTAGAAATAAAATAATGACACATAAAAAAAGGACCACTTCACTCCTCCATTACAAACGGCAAAAACCTATTTTTATTTTTCAAATATTCAGTCCGTAATAATGATCGTATTGTAACACTTCAAGTGTCGTTTGGTAGGTAAAATGTGATGCTTATAAAAATTGAGTATAAGCATAAAAATTTTAATTTATTTCTTTACAGTTAAATTTGTGACTCTTTTAACACAAAACTCACAATATGTACTTGTAGTCCACTAGATTAAACCTTTCGCAATCAGTGTTCATTATTACTCACTGTGTAAATAAACAAGAACTGTACAGTTCAAATAGAACAGCGTGTTTTGGCTCGTTGAACGTGTTTATAGATTGCACGTCAACTCTAGGGCTGTCGACTTTCCAGCGGTGGCCTGGCGGTTAGGGAAACGGCTAAACGTAGGAGTGGTGGGTAGTCAAGCGTCAACTGTGTCCTTCTAGAACCACAGAGAAGAAAGGAACAGAGGTCACATCCAATAGTTCGCTGAATGTGTGTCGAGTAGTAGTTCTCCATTGTTACCCCCTCCCTTTATACCCCCAAATCCTCAAGGATAAACGTAATAATCATTAAAACATACGTACAAAGACATATCTTATTTACTTGTAATCTACTTATAACGGCCTATTAAGCGCTGGTTGCGGCCATTAGAAAGCGACCTCTGTTTCTTCCTCCTCTGTGATACCGACCGGAATCGACCTCGTGAGGAGGAAGCGCCGCCGTGCACACACAAGAAAGGGGGGTACACGGCTTCAACATTAACAGGGACGCTCGTCGGATGTCCAAAACTGGCTGTTACCAATTACCCGGCGTTACGGTAGGAATGTGCGACCATATGGCAGCAGGTCTCTCATGTCTGAAGGTCGCCGTGTGGGAAGTTCGCCCACCGGCCATCTGAGCCGCGCTGCGCCTGCTTCGGTGGGAACTTCCACCGGTATGATTGTTTGGTCGGACGCAACAGATGACTATATGTTTTTGTGTGAAAACAGTCTAGTAATATACCAGTTGAGTAGTAATAAGTACACTATCTATAAAGTATCTATACATATAAAAGCCAAATACCACTGACTCAATCACTCATTAGGAAATCTCAAAAACCACCGAACAGATTTACACGAAATTTTAAAGGAAGTTATCTTTAGTATCGAAGGGACCCACTAAGAAAGGTTATTTCGAAATTCCATTCCTAATGGATACAAACAGCCCCTCAAAAATTCCTTTTTTCCATAAGAATAACATTGGGTTGATTTTAGTCAATTAATTACAGCTGGTTTGTAAATAAATAAATATGTTTATTTTGTATATTTGACATTACCCTGTCGATGCATTTAGAGTTTAATCTTAAGCTGTTAAATAATAAAATAAACACGCTTGAAATAGGTTAAGTTATACCCTATACTAATAAATAGGTAGCAACTCAAGTATTGTGAGTGAAATACTGTAAATAAATTTAATATTGTGAGTCTACTTTATACAGTTAATCAACTATTATTTGTAGTTAAAAGTCAGATGCTGAGGCCGAAGGCCGAGGTGTATCGTGCCAGAGCGCACCAGCGTCGGAGTTGGCTAAAGAGTTTCTGCAGGAGTGTCTTCTAGTATATATAGTAAAAGGAGAGGTCGTTCTCCTTCTTAACCGCACTCTGCCTATTCCCATAGACTATTGATCTGTGAGAGAAACTTACTAAGACAGAGTAAGAGGCCGAACCAAGACAGTAGAAGCTGAATATTACTGATAAATCGTCCAGTCTTCACCGGACTCGAACCAGCGCTCAAAGTCCTTGCAAAAGGCTTTCATACATCGATTCTAATTCTCATTTTAACCAACCAATTTGGTTTCAAACAACTGAATATTTCGAAAGTGACTCTGTAAAGTGTATAGGTTGTCAAGAGTTTCTATAGAGTGAACCGACATTTCGAAAGTGACTCTGTAAAGTTTGTAGGTTGTCAAGAGTTTCTATAGAGTGAACCGACATTTCGAAAGTGACTCTGTAAAGTTTGTAGGTTGTCAAGAGTTTCTATAGAGTGAACCGACAATTCGAAAGTGACTCTGTAAAGTTTATAGGTTGACAAGAGTTTCTATAGAGTGAACCGACATTTCGAAAGTGACTCTGTAAAGTTTATAGGTTGTCAAGAGTTTCTATAGAGTGAACCGACATTTCGAAAGTGACTCTGTAAAGTTTATAGGTTGTCAAGAGTTTCTATAGAGTGAACCGACATTTCGAAAGTGACTCTGTAAAGTTTATAGGTTGTCAAGAGTTTTTATAGAGTGAACCGACATTTCGAAAGTGACTCTGTAAAGTTTGTAGGTTGTCAAGAGTTTCTATAGAGTGAACCGACAATTCGAAAGTGACTGTGTAAAGTTTGTAGGTTGTCAAGAGTTTCTATAGAGTGAACCGACATTTCGAAAGTGACTCTGTAAAGTTTGTAGGTTGTCAAGAGTTTCTATAGAGTGAACCGACATTTCGAAAGTGACTCTGTAAAGTTTATAGGTTGTCAAGAGTTTCTATAGAGTGAACCGACATTTCGAAAGTGACTCTGTAAAGTTTATAGGTTGTCAAGAGTTTCTATAGAGTGAACCGACATTTCGAAAGTGACTCTGTAAAGTTTATAGGTTGACAAGAGTTTCTATAGAGTGAACCGACATTTCGAAAGTGACTCTGTAAAGTTTATAGGTTGTCAAGAGTTTCTATAGAGTGAACCGACATTTCGAAAATGACTCTGTAAAGTTTATAGGTTGTCAAGAGTTTCTATAGAGTGAACCGACATTTCGAAAGTGACTCTGTAAAGTTTATAGGTTGTCAAGAGTTTCTATAGAGTGAACCGACATTTCAAAAGTGACTCTGTAAAGTTTGTAGGTTGTCAAGAGTTTCTATAGAGTGAACCGACATTTTGTTTTTAGCTTCATAAATTTAAAAATTGCAACTCGAGGTTTGTACTTTGTCAAAAAGGTCGAGGTACTTAACAATCAATTACAAAGCAATTAAGAGTTTATTTGTTTAAGGGGGCTTTTATTAAACTACTTCTATAAACAATTATACTGATTATACCGATTTGATCACTATATTTTAAGATATAACTACACCACTTTCAAAACCAAATTTTTTAAAATTTCCAAATGGTGCATTTCAACAAATACTAATTCACTATATTCACCCCATAAAAACTGGATCGGCTGCATCTACATATTGCATATCGGACAGTGGTCGATTCTATTTTCAAAATATTTTCATCGTTTTTACGCAATTTATACCTAATTATCAATACAGAGCTAGCAGCTTGTTGTCAACACGCAATAACGGTAACTAAATAAAAACAAAAACTGTATACAGGGTGATCAACTCGACGTGGCCACAATTTAAGATCCCAAAAAGAATTGATTTTACAGCAAACTTTAAATGGGGAACTTTAAATCATTTTTAATGCTCATTAAAATTACGTAGGTAACATTTTTAAATGCGGTCGCCATTTTCCAATATGACGATTAACTTTCAAATTTCTTATTGGAACCCCTATATTTTATTATGGGTTTGGGTTTTACTAGTAATTCTATGAATTGTTTACTCCTGGTATTATTTGAATATACTTAAACCGTTACGCCGGTAGGAGCGCTGAAATTTTCAGAAATCCTTCTTTCAACAATCTATTAAAGAGGTGTGTTCTGCCATTTACAAAAATAAAGCTTAACTTTTACTGCATTATTTTTATTCAATTGAATGTTGAAAAGCTCTTGCAGCTTCACAAATACATATTTTTTACAAAAATATTACAATCACATAGTTCAAAGTCGCCATTTCCAATTAGCGGACAACTTTGAAATGACTTATAATAACCCCTATTTTTATGATAGATTTAGGTTTGACTAGTGATTCTAAGACTTTTTTATTCTTGGTATTATTTTAATATACTTAACAGTTTTTCCGCTAAAAGCGCTGAAAGTTTCAGAAATTCTTAGTTCAACAGCGCCGCTAGCGGCGAAACAGTTAGGTATATCAAAATAATACCAAAAATTAAAAATGCATAGAAATACTAGCAAAACGAAAACCCATCATAAAATATAGGGGTTCCAGATATTGGAAAATGGCTAGCGAATTTAAAATGTTACCTACGTAATTGTAATAAGCATAAAAAATTAGGTAAAGTTCCCCCTTTAAAGTTTGCTGTTAAATCAATACTTTTTGAGATCCCAATTGTGGCCACCTTGAGTTGATCACTGTATAATAGTTTAATTTCTAGCGCCGTTGTAAAAACATTTAGGCAAATGCCGCATTACAGGGGAGTAGCCATATTGCGTGTCCACGTTCGTGCAGGCGCCCCGCCTCTGGTGGCACGTTTACAATATATCCATGCCAGTTTTATTTACGACTAGACTCTCTTTATCCTTCGGATGAAAAAGAATTATTAGTCGATCATTTCCATTAGTAAAATAAGGGTAAACGATTTGGGATATAAAAAAAGTACATATGAAATAAAAATGTCTCATCATAATTTTCGCAATAAATTTAACTTTCAGGCATACTAAAGTGTCTTTATACAAAAGTAATTAATTTTCTGTTTGTCCGTTTATTATTACAGACAAATAACAAAACACCCACCATTATTTGGTTCATATACAGCCACTTTACAACAACCAAAGACATGAGCACAAGTTTTTCAATAATAATTTGAATTGCTATATTTTTATCTAATACCTACATATAAACTGGCCATGCATAAAAATATACTATTTATTGCATTTACATAATTAAAGTCAATTCTTGAAGGTATGTATTTTTTGTGATGGTGTTCATTACTGATTTATGTTAACTAGCTACACATCACAGTTTTTCTTTTTTTTATGTTTTTTTTAAATTTTTTTTTATTTTTTATTTTTTTTATATTTTTTTTCGGCTTTACAATCTGAAGCACTTAACAACATAAACAGTTTTTAATAAAAATATAAATTAATTTGTTTATCATATGTTTCTTAAATAATTTAACAGATGATTTTATGAATGAAAATAGTATTTTAAAAATCGATGTGATCTGTAGCTATTTAACATAAACCAATAATTAAAGTGCTGGCTTAAGCCTGCTGCATATTATACGTACTAGAAACTTGATCACTTTTACTTATCAACATTCCTCGTCGATACAGACTACGGGAATATTGCGTTTATTAAATTAGACTTCAAACTTCTAATCAATGAGTGAAAATTAACGTACTTTATTGAAACAGTTGTTTAAATTTACAAGTAAATTTCAATCCCCGTCCGTCCGAAGATAAATGACAGATAAATCGTCATGTGATGGATAAGTGGAGCTCCCAGAGTAAGAAAACCTTAACCAATCTCAGGCCAATTCGTTGACATTTTACTATGGGACACAATGATTTCTCCTTTGAGCAATTCATCTAAAACCACTAGTTCAGTTTAATATGTTGTATATCTCGATGTTCATTGGATTAATTGGCAGTTTAATGCTGACCAGACCACCTACTTATCTCTACTTACCAAACCATCGGCTCCCAACGGGGCCACAACGGACATGGATATGTGAAAGAGGCCAAACCCAACGTGAACGGAATTTAAACCGACCTCCCGCCCGCCCTCTCACGGTGAAACGGACCAATAAGGAACGTCCAACCATGAGCGAACGAGTAGCACACAGCTAATTACAGAATTATAGTAGAAATAAGATATTAGCCAAACATTAATCATGCAGCAATTTAATACAACAAACATTGCAACAGTCATGTGTGAACATAACGTAATTGGAAATGGGCCCTCGGAAAAAGGGATTCACAAAAATCCTGCAGACCGCTGACAAGGCTTGCGTGACTACAGACTACCGACTGTCTGGATAATACAAATAGGATTGGCTGCCACGAACTTTACTCTTACTGGTCAATAAGATACAGTAATAGTTATATATCCAAGCGACTCATGAGTGAAAGAAGCCTCTGGGGCAGGCCGTCATAATCCTGCAGACCGCTGACAAGGCTTGCGTGACTACAGACTACCGACTGTCTAGATAATACAAATGGGATTGCCTGCCACGAACTTTACTTTTACTGGTCAATAAGAGACACTAATAGTTATACATCCAAGTAGTCATGAGTGAAAGAAGCCTCTGGGGCAGGCCGTCATAATCCTGCAGACCGCTGACAAGGCTTGCGTGACTAGAGACTGTCTAGATAACACAAATGGGATTGGCTGCCACGAACTCTACTTTTACTGGTCAATAAGAGACACTAATAGTTATACATCCAAGTAGTCATGAGTGAAAGAAGCCTCTGGGGCAGGCCGTCATAATCCTGCAGACCGCTGACAAGGCTTGCGTGACTACAGACTGTCTAGATAATACAAATGGGATTGGCTGCCACGAACTTTACTTTTACTGGTCAATAAGATACACTAATAGTTATACATCCAAGTAGTCATGAGTGAAAGAAGCCTCTGGGGCAGGCCGTCATAATCCTGCAGACCGCTGACAAGGCTTGCGTGACTACAGACTGTCTAGATAACACAAATGGGATTGGCTGCCACGAACTCTACTTTTACTGGTCAATAAGAGACACTTATAGTTATACATCCAAGTAGTCATGAGTGAAAGAAGCCTCTGGGGCAGGCCGTCATAATCCTGCAGACCGCTGACAAGGCTTGCGTGACTACAGACTGTCTAGATAACACAAATGGGATTGGCTGCCACGAACTTTACTTTTACTGGTCAATAAGATACACTAATAGTTATACATCCAAGTAGTCATGAGTGAAAGAAGCCTCTGGGGCAGGCCGTCATAATCCTGCAGACCGCTGACAAGGCTTGCGTGACTACAGACTGTCTAGATAACACAAATGGGATTGGCTGCCACGAACTCTACTTTTACTGGTCAATAAGAGACACTTATAGTTATACATCCAAGTAGTCATGAGTGAAAGAAGCCTCTGGGGCAGGCCGTCATAATCCTGCAGACCGCTGACAAGGCTTGCGTGACTACAGACTGTCTAGATAACACAAATGGGATTGGCTGCCACGAACTCTACTTTTACTGGTCAATAAGATACACTAATAGTTATACATCCAAGCAGTCATGAGTGAAAGAAGCCTCTGGGGCAGGCCGTCACAATCCTGCAGACCGCTGATAAGGCTTGCGTGACTACAGACTACCTAATGTCTAGATAACACAAATGGGATTGGCTGCCACGAACTTTACTTTTACTGGTCAATTAGCTGTTAGTTATATGTGATATTGCTTTAATGTTTTACCATTATTTAATTAGTTTAATGTAACAAAAAAAAAAAAAACGTTGCACATTGTGTGCATTAAAGATAATCGCGTAGGGAAGCGTAGAGAACCACCCCGTAGCGAAACAATGGCTGGAAGCTAGTTCCCGTCTGTACGAACAGTATTGTGTTGTAAGTCCTGGCGGCTACGGAGATGTATGGCACCAGCTTACACTAGTGTAACACTTATTTACATCTATCTACACGTCAACAGTTTCTATTTATCGCCACTTATGTAACAGTACGCAAGTCTACTGGAACGACGACACATTGCCTTACTGGAATGTAAGCGTGATGGATAAAAGTAACAAACCACTTCATTGTCTAGTCTTTAATATGACATTACATGCTGTGATGATAGTAAGTGGACGGGTATATATATCACTACACTATTGTAATACGGACTACTGTATTTGTGCCGTAAAATTAATATTAAGAAGGAGATCAGCCTCATATTTCATTAAGAAAAATAAAAACACTGTTAGTTTAAACACGTTTAGTATATGTACTGTACATTACTTAAACATTCTGTAAATTGAGGAATGCAAATATAAAGAGAAGTAATTAGGCATATCATTCAGAGAAACACATTGAACCTAAACTGAAATAATCACGTTATTATTATTTATAGCCGACAGCCTTTGCTTCGCTACGGGGTGGTTCTCTACGCTTGCTTACTCCTCCCTCAGTGATCCTATATAAACGCTCACCTCGATGCCGTTCTCCTACATAACAAAGTTTAACAGTCTACAAAACACTATAAGTCAATTTTAGGGGAACATTATCATGTCAGACTTGGTAAATACGACCTTAAACTTTTCACAATTAAACTAAACTAGTCAGGCGTTTGTGCCATGTTTATATTTGTTGTATCAAGTGTTTTAAATAAACTATTAAATTAAACTAATTCCATTGTTCCTATTACCAAGAAAAGGAAATGTTGAGGGGGCGTTTCTACTCTATGGGAAAGTAATTTCGAAAAATCCTTTCTTAATGGCTTTTTATGGTATGACTAACTTCCCTCCAAATTTCAACAAAAACTTTTTAGTGGTTCCGAAGATTCCGTGATGAGTGAGTAGGCTATGTAGTTTAGGGTTTAATATATTACGTTTACAAAGGTTTCATTTTAGTTACAAAAGTCAAACTATCCATGGACAGATAAATACATACATATATATATAGTATACGTATGAAGACATTTATTTAGCAATTACATTACAATGGATATATTTCATGAAATGTGATACGTTGTATTTTTAGATATTTACACTTACTGTAGGCTGTGCTTAAACAATGGACGAGGCTAACTAACCGACTGTATAAAAGAATAAACTCCTGCTGGTAGGTTGGAATTAATTCAGTTGCTGTACAGAAGGGAGAGTGAGGCAGCTGTGGAGACGAGAGGCGGGCAGTAGATCACAGTGAGCCTGGTTGATATTGAGATTTATATGACAGTATCCGCGATAAACTGACCACTGGCGGATGGTAACTCATCCAACGAGGAAAAATAGTGAATACCATTACAACATGCAGTTCACTGACCACTGGCGGATGTTAACTCATCCTCAACGAGGAAAAATAGTGAATACCATTACAACATGCAGTTCACTGACCACTGGCGGATGGTAACTCATCCTCAACGAGGAAAAATAGTGAATACCATTACAACATGCAGTTCACTGACCACTGGCGGACGGTAACTCATCCTCAACGAGGAAAAATAGTGAATACCATTACAACATGCAGTTCACTGACCACTGGCGGACGGTAACTCATCCTCAACGAGGAAAAATAGTGAATACCATTACAACATGCAGTTCACTGACCACTGGCGGACGGTAACTCATCCTCAACGAGGAAAAATAGTGAATACCATTACAACATGCAGTTCACTGACCACTGGCGGACGGTAACTCATCCTCAACGAGGAAAAATAGTGAATACCATTAAAACATGCAGTTCACTGTCCACTGGCGGACGGTAACACATCCTCAACGAGGAAAAATAGTGAATACCATTACAACATGCAGTTCACTGACCACTGGCGGACGGTAACTCATCCTCAACGAGGAAAAATAGTGAATACCATTACAACATGCAGTTCACTGACCACTGGCGGACGGTAACTCATCCTCAACGAGGAAAAATAGTGAATACCATTACAACATGCAGTTCACTGATCACTGGCGGACGGTAACTCTTACTCAACGAGGAAAAATAGTGAATATCATTACAACATGCAGTTCACTGTCCACTGGCGGACGGTAACACATCCTCAACGAGGAAAAATAGTGAATACCATTACAACATGCAGTTCACTGACCACTGGCGGACGGTAACTCATCCTCAACGAGGAAAAATAGAGAATACCATTACAACATGCAGTTCACTGACCACTGGCGGACGGTAACTCATCCTCAACGAGGAAAAATAGTGAATACCATTACAACATGCAGTTCACTGATCACTGGCGGACGGTAACTCTTACTCAATGAGGAAAAATAGTGAATACCATTACAACAGGAGCTCAACTGACCACTGATGGACGGTAACTCCTCCTCAAAGAGGAAAAATAGAGAATACCATTATAACAGACAGTCCACAGACCACTAGTGGACAGTAACTCCTTATTAACGAGAAAATATTGAATACCTTTACAGCAGGCAGTCCACTGGCCACTAGCGGACAATAACTCCTTATTAACGAGGAAAATAGTGAATACCTTTACAGCAGGCAGTCCACTGGCTACTAGCGGACAATAACTCCTTATTAACGAGGAAAATAGTGAATACCTTTACAGCAGGCAGTCCACTGGCCACTAGCGGACAATAACTCCTTATTAACGAGGAAAATAGTGAATATCTTTACAGCAAGCAGTCCACTGGCCACTAGCGGACAATAACTCCTTATTAACGAGGAAAATAGTGAATACCTTTACAGCAGGCAGTCCACTTGCCACTAGCGGACAATAACTCCTTATTAACGAGGAAAATAGTGAATACCTTTACAGCAGGCAGTCCACTGGCCACTAGCGGACAATAACTCCTTATTAACGAGGAAAATAGTGAATACCTTTACAGCAGGCAGTCCACTTGCCACTAGCGGACAATAACTCCTTATTAACGAGGAAAATAGTGAATACCTTTACAGCAGGCAGTCCACTGGCCACTAGCGGACAGTAACTCCTTATTAACGAGGAAAATAGTGAATACCTTTACAGCAGGCAGTCCACTGGCCACTAGCGGACAATAACTCCTTATTAACGAGGAAAATAGTGAATACCTTTACAGCAGGCAGTCCACTGACCACTAGTGGACAGTAACTCCTTATTAACGAGAAAATATTGAATACCTTTACAGCAGGCAGTCCACTGGCCACTAGCGGACAATAACTCCTTATTAACGAGGAAAATAGTGAATACCTTTACAGCAGGCAGTCCACTGGCCACTAGCGGACAGTAACTCCTTATTAACGAGGAAAATAGTGAATACCTTTACAGCAGGCAGTCCACTGGCCACTAGCGGACAATAACTCCTTATTAACGAGGAAAATAGTGAATACCTTTACAGCAGGCAGTCCACTGGCTACTAGCGGACAGTAACTCCTTATTAACGAGGAAAATAGTGAATACCTTTACAGCAGGCAGTCCACTGGCCACTAGCGGACAATAACTCCTTATTAACGAGGAAAATAGTGAATACCTTTACAGCAGGCAGTCCACTGGCCACTAGCGGACAATAACTCCTTATTAACGAGGAAAATAGTGAATACCTTTACAGCAGGCAGTCCACTGGCCACTAGCGGACAATAACTCCTTATTAACGAGGAAAATAGTGAATACCTTTACAGCAGGCAGTCCACTGGCCACTAGCGGACAATAACTCCTTATTAACGAGGAAAATAGTGAATACCTTTACAGCAGGCAGTCCACTGGCCACTAGCGGACAATAACTCCTTATTAACGAGGAAAATAGTGAATACCTTTACAGCAGGCAGTCCACTGGCTACTAGCGGACAGTAACTCCTTATTAACGAGGAAAATAGTGAATACCTTTACAGCAGGCAGTCCACTGGCCACTAGCGGACAATAACTCCTTATTAACGAGGAAAATAGTGAATACCTTTACAGCAGGCAGTCCACTGGCCACTAGCGGACAATAACTCCTTATTAACGAGGAAAATAGTGAATACCTTTACAGCAGGCAGTCCACTGGCCACTAGCGGACAATAACTCCTTATTAACGAGGAAAATAGTGAATACCTTTACAGCAGGCAGTCCACTGGCCACTAGCGGACAATAACTCCTTATTAACGAGGAAAATAGTGAATACCTTTACAGCAGGCAGTCCACTGGCCACTAGCGGACAATAACTCCTTATTAACGAGGAAAATAGTGAATACCTTTACAGCAGGCAGTCCACTTGCCACTAGCGGACAATAACTCCTTATTAACGAGGAAAATAGTGAATACCTTTACAGCAGGCAGTCCACTGGCCACTAGCGGACAGTAATTCCTCCTCAGCTAGGGAAATAGTGAATACCTTCAGAGCACGGAGTCTAATGATAACTAGCGGACGGTAACTCCTCCTAAACGAGGAGAAATAATGAATACTATTACTACAGCCCATTCCCCTGTATTTGACATAGTTCAAGGAATAGTACAGTAGTTCTGTTAACGACAAGCACAGTGGTCGACATGATACCGCCGGTTGGTAGCCATCCCCTGCCCAATCCCCTCTATTTATTGCCTAGGGTGGGAATGACAGGTGCAGGTTGCTGCAGAGCTGCTGACAATAACCAAGTAACACCAAGTGCGTCCTCTGCTGGCTGATTCAACACCTCTTGTGCTGTGATTGTGGTAATGTTACGCTCTAGTTATTAGCGACACAATGAAAATGCTAAAACATAATTAATGGCAACTGGCGACAATAAAAACCATCGCAATTACACCACCTTGTATGAACGCGTGAAGAATAGAGCTGTCATATTAGGATGTAAGAATTATCAAACACCTTTAATAATCTTCATTCATCTACAAGACGAAGTAATTCAAAAGTTAAATTTTAAAAAAATTATTACAAGGACAAATTATATACAATTATATTTCTAACATATAAATATTTTTGAAAATTGCATTTTGAGACGCAGAATCGTTATAGATGTGCATATTTATAAAACATACCACACACGTACAAACATTTGTGAATACCTTTTTTAGAATGTTAAGATCTGTATGCGATCTGTCACACTCGATCTCACGACACCCGAGCTAGAGCCTGACCTTTTGGTCAACAAGCCAAACCTCCCGTAGCATCATATTAGCACATCTAATAAACGCAAGTGATCGGCTCTTATCGGCAGAATCCAATATCCCCTGTCGACGGCTCTGGTCAGTAAACCCGTCCTCTATCAGATTCAAAACAAATTTTGAAAGTCATCACTGTTCATTTGGGTCTTAATTTTGACGCTTTTTAAGGAATAGTTAGCTTTAGTTTGTAATACTGACTACATTCGCTCGTCTACACTCATCACACTATCGAAAACCACATTCGTCCATATCTTGACGATCGGCGTCTTAAGGATAAATACAACATTTCAAAAATAAGTTATAAATAACTGACACCCACGTTTTGCAATTTAACATTACTACATTTGAAAAAGTGTCACGCTTACATCCTCTTAACATGTGTATTTCAAATGATAAAAGGATGCTTTTCAGGACTAGTTAGTTCTTCCTTAGGTAAATCGTTTCTAACGGTTTTGATCTATCTTTTAGAATATATGAAATCAGAACAATAGTCATTGTTATGTAACATATTTATCAAGGGATAAAATTTAAGTCTGATCTCAGGGAGCTCTAGACGATTTGTGTTCTCTTTAAATAATTGCAAATTAAAAATTGTACGTTCACAAATAAAGCTGTAAACTTTATTTCAATTTAACATTGGCTTGTGGAGAATAATTCAATATGGCGGCAGGTGAAGCAAACCCATTTGATGTACAGACACGGCGTGCTAACTAACGTGATCTCAGACTTGTGCACAACCGTGGATACTGGTGCGGTCATTCTAGATGAATGTATAACCGAAGTAAAAACTGCCAAACATAGTTTTTATCCATATCAAAGTTAAAATCACATTTGTTCTGTGTTTGGTCGCTGTCCATTCTCAACCATTAAAAAAAATTATACCCTCTAACTATAAACTTTAAGGTAAATATATTCCAACAAAACAAAACTTCATTGCAGTTTAAACTAACCTATTTCTATAAATATAAAACCCTAATTGATTGACTCATCACAATTTCTATAAAAAAAATGAAGCTTTGGACCATGACACTTGGCCACTCTTAATAAGTTCTAAATACGCACTGAGAAAGGATTTTAAAATATTTTCTCTGGAAGAGTCAAAATAATGCAATTAATAAGTATGCCAATTATGGACAGATAAAGCTTTTGTTACAATTCACCATACTAATAAGAGAGTTTAGGACGATGTAGGATTACAATGTGAACAGAAAACTACTCAGTGAAGGAGCGGAACGGAGATTGCAGGGGTGTCCCCTAGAATATACACACGCGAAGGAAAGGTATCATCGATTAGTCAAAGAAACGCAGAAATATTATTGGGAGATCGGCTGTAATCAGATGAAGGGAAGCGCAGTGATGCAGTCTACCGAGAAACGGAAGAAATAATCCCGAGGTCGGCGATCCGAGTGGGGCAAAGCCTTCTTCGGATTTATCAGTTTGGCACGGAAATATACAAAGCAGCCAAGTGGGAAAGGTATTCGGCTGGCGGGATTTTACTTAGCAGTGATTCTCCACCCACTTCCCTTCTCTCCCTAACCCTACCTCCATCCCCTCATTCATTCCCCCCTTACCTACCTACTCATCTTTCTCTCTTTCAAAAGAAGACTTATCTCTTATGTATATTCCAGTTGTTTTATTTACATTTTATGACTATAATTTAATCTAACTTTACAAAAAATACACTATATTAAATTTACACTCACTCATTTTAATTCGTACAATCCTTTCTCCACGACCTTCTGATCTACACTTACCTGAAACAAACCAATGATTATGTTAGAAACAAACCTATGATTGTATTAGAAACAAACCAATAATTGTGTGAGAAACAAACCTATGATTGTGTTAGAAACAAAACAATGATTGTGTTAGAAACAAACATATGATTATGTTAGAAACAAACCAATAATTGTGTTAGAAACAAATCAATAATTGTATTAGAAACAAACCTATGATTGTGTTAAAAACAAACCAACAATTGTGTTAGAAACAAATCAATGATTGTGTTAGAAAAAAACTAATAATTGTGTTAGAAACAAACCAATAATTGTGTAAAAAAAACCAATGATTGTGTTAGAAACAAACCAATAATTGTGTTAGAAACAAACCATTGATTGTGTTAGAAACAAACCTATGATTGTGTTAGTAACAAACCAATAATTGTGTTAGAAACAAACAAATGATTGTGTTAGAAACAAACCAATAAATTGTGTTAGAAACAAACCATCGATTGTGTTAGAAACAAACCATCGATTGTGTTAGAAACAAACCAATAATTGTGTTAGAAACAAACCATTGATTGTGTTAGAAACAAACCTATGATTGTGTTAGAAACAAACCAATAATTGTGTTAGAGACAAACCATTGATTGTGTTAGAAACAAACCTATGATTGTGTTAGAAACAGACCAATAATTGTGTTAGAAAAAACCAATGATTGTGTTAGAAACAAACCAATAATTGTGTTAGAAACAAACCATTGATTGTGTTAGAAACAAACCTATGATTGTGTTAGAAACAAACCAATAATTGTGTTAGAAACAAACCAATGATTGTGTTAGAAACAAACCAATAAATTGTGTTAGAAAGAAACCAATGACTATGTAAGAAACGAACCAATAAATAGTGTTAGAAATAAACCAATGACTGTGTTAGACACGAACCAATAATAGTGTTACAATCTGTACTTTCATTTAATCTTATCAAAACCAACACAATTTTCAATAATCTACTGTAGAGTGTGTTCCAAAATACAAGCGGTATTTATTTCTTAGACTGTAGAGTTTGTTCTTGTATCTGAACGTAACATCTTACAATCATTTACAAACCATTCTTCCATAACAACCATGCTAATTAATTATGTATAAATTATAAAAATGTCACGAGTCTGACTTGTTACAGACTCAGTTTTCAAAGTCACTTGATACTGATAAAGCTCATTAGACTTGCTGTAGTGGCTATTAAGTTGTTTTTACTACTACTTTCTTGGACTAAAATGTAAGTTAGTAATTAATACGGTTTTATCCTAAATATCGAGGACACTTTTCGTGACCAGAAACAATGGCTAGAATCTTTCAAAGGTATAGATTTTTTTCAAAAAGGAGAGGCTAATCTTTTTTTAAGCTTAGTCTACTCATTCCCCATGGACTGTAGATCTGTGTGGGGAACTTATCAAGCAGAGTAAGGGGGAGAACCAGTACAGTACAAGATGAATCCTGACCAGAACAGTCAAGACCAGGAGTCAATCCAGCCCTATCTCTAACTCTAGTCCTAGGTTCTGACGCCTTACACCGCTCGGCCACTGGGTCTCTAAAAATCTGCAATTTTCCAGATTTACGAAACTACAGAAAATTTTTTTCTACTCCAAAACACAAAAATTCCATTTCTAAAGGATAGAAACAACCCCCCGATGTTTCATTTTTTTCATAAGATTAACACTGGCATTAGTTTAAAAATGTTTTTAAAAAACGTATAGATAAAATCTAAGCACAACACAAAAGCTTGGCTGATTTGATGAACGATTAAAGTAATTTCTACTAACTCTGTCGTGATTGCATTACTTTTCATCCCCTAAAAGTGGGTTGAAAAAATGGGTTTTCTAAAATATAAAAACTCGTCAGAACGGCAGCAGCTTGAGCTTTAATATTGATGTGATGGTTTAGAGAGAACTACGGAGGGAATGGTAAGCAAACGTAGAGAACCACCCCGTAGCGAAGCAAGAGTTGTCGGCAAGTTGTTCAATATAAATCTTGCGAAAATAAACGAGTCTTTAGTTTGAATTGATTTTAAATGTCCGATACATTGGCAAACAATTGATTCAGCAATAGCAAAAACGTGCTATTATAGAGATTAGGCCTACTTCAAGAGTGCATGATATGTGTAGGAATCGGAAAGGCTTGGCATTCCGAGACCCGGGTCAATTTCCGGACACCTTCCAAGAGAGAAGCTGTCTTGCCGTACTGAGCCTTCTGGACCTCCTTACATGGCAGATCTACTCGCCGACTCTCTACAACTGACACCGAGACACGCAGCACGGACACAGTCCACGGTACTACGCTCTCACCTGCCTACAGAGTTGTTATACAAACAGTATGTTGTTATTTAAAGATCACATCACTTGAAAAGTCATGTTCCCATTTAAATGTTACAATATTCCAACAATATTACATTCAAGTGGCACGATCAGTAGAGTAGCGAATTGATAACGCAACATATCGCTACGTTTTCTAATTACTCATATAATTCAGCCACTGATAGTAGATATATGGGCGGATATGCCGAGAGGCGAATGAGAGTGATAAGTGTAGATGAACGAGTGTAGTCATTGTTACTCAATAAGGTCAACTGTTCCTTAAAAAGAGCCATTTATTAATAGCTCAATAGCCAAGGAAACTAAGGAACTTGCATCTTTACGTGGAATCCGAACCACGTAGTATTGTTCTGATTCTCAGGTAACTGACAAGCCTGGTACTCAGTTCTCTTCCCTACACAACATCTAAACTCCCTGACTAACACCCAATGTGGACAACCCAGACTTCTCTACGTCGATCGCAACCATTAAGCGTGCACCATGTCAGTATTAAAGAGGACGGAGTATATATAGACCCTATGTTGTCCACAACACATCCCGACAGTTCCAAACATCCCTACTTGAATAAGCTCTCATCATCATCATCATCATGTGCGATGTTCACAAACAACAGTAGAAAATGTGGAAATATTTTGCTGTTGGACCTGGAATAAAATAGCAGCCGAGCGTTCAAACTCCATTCCCTGGTGTATACGGAGTCGTCATGCGGTCTACTATCCTCATGATCTCAGGTTCTCTTCCAGGAATAGTGGAGTTAAACACTTTCTACTCCATAAACACAACTGTATCTGTAGATATCTGATTGTTTATAAAAATCGTTATTTTGAGACAGTGTACAGTAGACTCCAAGTGAGCAATTTTTCTTCCGAGTACCATGTACAGCAATATAAGGAACATTGAAGAAATTAGTCTTATACTGTTTTCAGTCTACAAACTGTAGTACAAAGACAAAAATCAGTAAGCCATCAATTCGAGAGACCATTGGTTCGGTTCCCCTCCACCGATTCCATAGTGTGTCCAACTTTAGGAGGTAATTCCATCGATCAAATGCTATTGCAGTGCTAAAATATTTGTAACAGTTCATATCATTATTTTCATCGTAGATATAATTATCTACGTGCACTTAATAGTGACACAATTATCACTTAATAGTGACATAACTGTGCATTGGGCATCAATGTACCATTATTCTACATAAAATGGTAGTTTTCAATAAAAGTCCATATAAAGATATCCAGGATAACAATTAAATAATTATTCCTCTTTCATTTACAGTACAAGTAAACGTCACACTACACGAATTTATTACAATATAAGCACAAAATGTACAAATATATTACAATACAAGTACAAAATGTACAAATATTATAGTTATCGATTTCTGTGAACCACGCTCACTACTTGTATTGTAATATATTTGTGCATTATGTGCTTATATTGTAATAAATTCGTGTAGTGTGGCGTTTACTTGTACTTTATGTACCAACACGTATTATGCTAGTTAAAAAACTCTTTACTGTAAATATTTTTTAAATCATCACCGTTTATACTTAATTTACAGTTGAACTGAGCACGTCTTAAACGATCATATTTTAAAAGCCATAACCACCAGTGTATTCCGAATCACGATAACAGCAAGTTATCTCAAATTCTCTATTGTTTCACATCACTTAACACCCAACTCTAACCCATGCAGTGGGAATGACGAGGTTCGGCGTGATTTGTGAGCCTCCAAATGAACATCGAATACCGAATAAATAAAACAAGGGAAATAAAAGCTACACTGGTCGCAGCAAATTGATGCCAATTTTGTGTCCAGTGAGGGGTGCATATTAAAGCTATCAATCCCCCGAACGCTACAATACGACAGACAACAATGCAACAACGGGTTTTCCGTTACGTTGAACTAACTACATATATGGAGATACAATTACACACTATACGTTGGAAATGCGTAGGCTAATTTTTTTCTTTTATAATTTTATTAATTTTGAAGAATTGGCTAACAGATGTCATATGAGAAAACGAATGTGTTGAGGAGACTGTAGGCGATAGGTTCTATGCTCGGTCCTCGTAGTACTGACACAGGGTCCACTCAATTGTTGTCATCGACTTGGGCACTACTAGAGATGTCTTGGGTGTCCATGTTGGATGGTAGCCAAGGTTCAGTCAGATGTTGTGTAGGGAGGAAAACTCAGTGTCCGACCTGTCAGTTAGCTTACAATCAGATCAACGCTACGTGGTTCGGATTCCACGTAAAGCTGTAGGTCCCTTAGTTGCCCTTGCTATTAATAAATAGCTATTTCTGAGAAACAGTCGACCATAGTTAATAAGAATAACTAGACTCGATCATTTACACTCATCACATTAATTCGCACCCGATGTTATTCGCCTATATCTTGACGATCAGTATAAATGCATAGCAAACTCAAACAAACAATAATAAATAGTCACAAAAATAGCGAAATTAATCTAGTGGAACATTTAAATACCTGGGTGAATTTGTTGAGTCGACTGGCCAGCCTAGAAAAATAAGCTCACACAGACAGGCTAAAAAAACCTATAAAATTTCTAGGCTTATCGCAAAGTTAATACAATACAAATATAATATATAAAACAAGAAATGCGTCATTACAACACCGTAGTTACGGTCGCAATTGTATACGCCAGTGAAACTTTGTCACTCAACAAAAATACGATCCGAAAGTTTCTAAGGCCAAAAAGGACAAAAGACGGCAACGCTCTTAAACATAATCGAGTAGGCAAATATACTCAAACGTTAGATTGGATATCACAAAAAACTTTTAACATTTTTATGGGCACATTGGAAGATGACCTGAAAATAGACTAACTCAACAAATAGTCGAATTAGAACTTCAGCCAACAACAACATGGATAACGGATATTCAGAAAGACCTGAAAACCGAGAAAAAACAAAAAGAAAGTTGATAAATGGGATTCACTACTAGATAAAACTGTCAAAAGGATTCGCTACCGTACTGCAAAAGTCGTAAGGCCAGAAAAAAAATTAATTCAATTTCTTATAAAGGGAAATAACTCCAACAATAATAATTGTTATATAAATCCCTAATTATTTTTTTAATTATTTTTATACTATTTAGTTCATATTACACATAAATGGCTAAGAATAAATTACAAAATATTTACTCCATTCATATTATAGGTCTTCCCATAAATGGTGAACGTAGTAGCGCCTGGAACACACACCTATGCTAAACCCGCATTACAAAGCTGCCTCTCGATTGCGGTTACACTAGATGCACGGCGTTCTTCAAGTTTGGCCATTATCATTATCGAAACTATTAATCGGTCTGTTTCTCTACTAAACAAAACTGCATAGATAATAAAATCTACATAGAGAGAAAATAAAATGTATTTGCATATAAATGTTTAGTTCTTTATATCAAGACGTTCCAAATTAAATGGAATTAAGCTTTACAGGTGTAATATATAATACAGACACCAACGATTTTGTACTAATTTGACCTTAACTTGGGTCAAAAAAATTTTGCAGTTTCTACTATGGCGTATAGTAATGCCTTAACTGACAGTTAAACTACTAAAATATGAAACATTCTAATTTAAAAATGAAGTTTGATTGTTAAAACACTTGGCTAATAGTTAAAACTACTACTGCACGAAGAACACTTTGTTATTTTTAAGACAACCTGGTTTTACGCAGTTGTATTTTTAGCCCTTCTCGAGTCCAACAAGAGTGACAGTAAGTCTGAAGTCGAGGGGAGAGGCCCAATTACTCCAAGAACCCTGTAAATTGTAGGGTCCTTTAGAATGTGAGGGCGACGTCTTCCTCGCAACATGTGAATGTCAGGAAATTGTAAACATACTATTTTGGGATTCAAAACATTTATTCACCGTAATTAAATTAACGAGGCAAAATGTAATTTTTTTAAATCGTTAAAAGTTTGAGTTTTCAAGATTTACGGTGGTCATTTTCCAAAATGTAAATCCATAGCTGGGAATTCGAAAGCCTTGAAGTAATAAACCAATTATAGTAAACAATGTGTGGTATTAAAGGTCCCATCTAGTCGATCGTAAGTTGATATTATGACTTTTTTAAATTTAAAACCATCAGAAACTACGTTGAATATTCACATATTTAACTGAAAAAAACACTCTAATTCTTCAATGTTTACCAAAGTTTATTTAAAGGTTCGCCAGAATAGTGCTTCATTTGTCCAATGACACTTGAAGTGTTGCGATATGATCATTGTCGTGAACACTAAATTCTTAATATGCAAACCTATGCTTTTCACGTTTTTCGTGAAGAGAACGGCCCTCTTCATAGGTCCCCATTCGGTTAGTCAACAGACAACAACATGTAAGACTAACCAATTAGTGTCTTCTTGCAATCAGTTTCCTTCCTTGTTCGATTGCCAACTTAATTTCCTCATAATTCTTACCCTTTACCGACAGCAAATTTCCTTGAGAATTTGACATAATTAGCCTCAGCATATCTCTTCCTGAAAACTTTTCCTATCCTTTTCTCAACCACCTCAATCCTGAACCTCCACCTTCCTCTTCCCTCACTGCCAAGCTTTCTTTTCTCTCTGCCTCTGTTTGACTCCCTCTTAGTTTCTGTGTATGTCTTCATCTACACGATACATTAAACTCTGCATGACCGACAAGAAATGTTCAGCAATTTCTTGACAATCCGAAGCCTTTTTTACTATTGTTCGAACTAAGTTGTGTCTTAAAATATGTCCTCTACAAATGCTAAGAGAGTATGGTTTCTTAGTTTCAATGATGCTTTAATATTTATACTGTAATCTATTTCCATGTACTCTTCTCGGATCTTTAAAATGACAACGCCAATACTAGCTGATCTGAAAAAAAGCATTTTTGAAACCAAAATGTCTGCTGACTTCAGTGACCTGTTTGCTTGTTTTATTCACCTTTAAGTCCATGTAAAATCATCCGTTTCAGTAATATTATGATTCCTAAAATTCATAGTAATGTAATTTCTAGTAAAAAGTAATATATAATAATATATAGTTTGTTATTTATTGTCATTTTTATTTATTATTAATTTATTATTTAATTATTATCATACTATCGAACAAGGGACTTCTAACGTCAAACGACATCTCACGACCGAGCGACTTCTCACGACCGGGCGACTTCTCACGACAAATCAACTTCCCACGGCTAAGAAACTTCTCACGACCGTGCGACTTCTCACGAACGAGCGACTTCTCTAAGCCTGACGACTGCTTACGGCCAAGCGACTTCTCACGACCGGGCGACTTTTCACTGCCAAGCGACTTCTATAGACCAAGCGACTTCTCACGACAGAGCGACTTCTCGCGCTTGAGCGACTTCTCACGTCCGAGTGACATCTGAAAACCGAGCGACTTTTCACGACAAATCAACTTCCCACGGCTAAGAGCCTTATCATGCCCGAGCAACTTCTCCCGGCCTGACAACTTTTCACGGCCAAGCGACTTTTCACGACTGGGCGACTTTTTACGGCCGATCGACTTCTCACGACCGGGCGTCTTTTTACGGCCGATCGACTTCTCACGACCGTTCGACTTCTCAATGCCGAGAGACTTCTCACGACCGAGCGACGTCTCATGACCGAGCGACATCTCACGACCGAGTGACTTCTACCGTCTCAGCGGCTTTTCACGACCGAGCGTCTTTTCACGGCCGAACGATTTCTTACGACCGAACTACTTCTCGCGACTGAGCGACTCCCAACCTAAAGACTTCTCCCGGCCAAGCGACTTTTCACGACCGGGTGACTTTTTACGGCCGAGCTACTTCTAACGACCGAACTACATCTCACAACTGAGCGACTTTTTACGGCCGATCGACTTCTCACGACCGGGCGTCTTTTTACGGCCGATCGACTTCTCACGACCGTTCGACTTCTCAATGCCGAGAGACTTCTCACGACCGAGCGACGTCTCATGACCGAGCGACTTCTCACGACCGAGTGACTTCTACCGTCTGAGCGGCTTCTCACGACCGAGCGTCTTTTCACGGCCGAACGATTTCTTACGACCGAACTACTTCTCGCGACAGCGACTCCCAACCTAAAAACTTCTCCCGGCCAAGCGACTTTTCACGACCGGGTGACTTTTTACGGCCGAGCTACTTCTAACGACCGAACTACATCTCACAACTGAGCGACTTCTTACAACCGAGCGACGTCTCATGACCCAGCGACTTCTCACGACCGAGTGACTTCTACCGACTGGGCGGCTTCTCACGACCAAGCGTCTTTTCACGGCCGAGCGACTTCTTACGACCGAACGACTTCTCACGGCCGAGCGACTTCTCACGACCAAACATCATCTCACGCCCGAGCATCTTCCTACAACCGACTGAACAACTTAAAACTCCATCTTCCTCTTCCCTCAACCTTAAACTTTCTCTCTGTCTCTGTTTGACTTCATCTTTGTTTCTGTATATGTGGCATTGCCTACATTTACAAAATACATTACACTCTACATAACCATCAAGAAATTTTCAGCAATTTCTTGACACTCCGAAGCCTTTTTTACTATTGTTCGAACTATGTTGTTTTCTTATTAATGTTCTCTACAAATGCTAAGAGAGGAAGTATAGTTTCTTAGTTTCAATTATGCTTTAATTTTTATACTATAATCTATTTCCTTGTACTTTTCTCGGATCTTTAAGTTGATACAATACTACCTGATCTGCAATAAGCATTTTTAAAACCAAAATGTCTGGTGACTTCAGTGACCTGTGGAATTTTGCTGGTTTTATTCATCTTTACGTCCGTGTAGAAGCATCCTCAACAATAATATTATGATCATTCTACCTAATATTCATAGTAGTGTAATTTATTTTTAAAAGTAATAATACAAAATACATAATAATATATAAATACGAACAGTTTTTTTTAATTCTAATCAAAATTCGTCTAAGCTACAAACACTTCTTATGGCCATAGTTCCAGCTGCGAAAGTTTTTTTACGTCATTTTACCATATACCATCATTTCAAATTCGTAATTTTCTTCGATGCACAAACAGAATTTATATTCTATCTTCACATCGTACTGATAACGAAAAGCCATTACTTTAGATAGGTTACTATTTCCAAATGAGCTTTCAATATCGTTACAGGGTGTGTCTGTATACAGATAATCGCTGATTGTATACAGATTCTGTCCAATGAATGACACATTTAATTTGATTTTATTGAAATGGCGTTTACTTTCCTGTATTAATAAAATGTAAAAATGATTAATTAAAGTTCAAGAGACGACTTAAAAAGTAAGGCTTACTTAATGTTACTTATGCATGTGTTTGGTATTTTTAACAAACCTCGAGATATTGTTTTTCGTACACCACTATCTGACTAATGTTGAGCGATTATATAAGATCGTATCAGATACACAGTGGCACAATTATAACTGTCCCTGTTAACATACCCAACTTGGGGTACACGCTAATAAACTTTCTGCACAAATCTATTATAAAAAAATCTCTACTGTAAATTGTCGAACTTGAAGTGTGGGGGCGGGGTCATGAGACAGACACCCCATCTCCATACTTTCACAAATCAACACACCTGTACTGTGACGAGAACTGAGATACGATCCTCTGGAGATGAAAATACCTTCAGTCGTAACATGACAAACAGCTGTTTCGGGTGTACGGTAGGCGAGCTGTTAATTGTCGTAGTTGAAGTGGGGGAGGTTGTTGCCATGCGACAGACACCCCATCTCCACACCTTCACAAATCAACACACCTGTACTGTGACGAGAACTGAGATACGATCCTCTGGAGATGAAAACACCTTCAGTCGTAACATGACAAACGGTTGTTTCGGGTGTACGGTAGGCGAGCTGTTAATTTTCGTAGTTGAAGTGGGGGAGGTTGTTGCCATGCGACAGACACCCCATCTCCACACATTCACAAATCAACACACCTGTACTGTGACGAGAACTGAGATACGATCCTCTGGAGATGAAAATACCTTCAGTCGTAACATGACAAACAGCTGTTTCGGGTGTACGGTAGGCGAGCTGTTAATTGTCGTAGTTGAAGTGGGGGAGGTTGTTGCCATGCGACAGACCCCCCATCTCCACACCTTCACAAATCAACACACCTTTACAGTTTAGAGTAGGAATTCGTCACGTCGCTTCACTTTACTTACTTTTAAAAGCTCCAACGGAACTGCCAGCTGTGAGTAAAGAGAATAACAGGGATGAGAATGTGATATATTATACCCATACTATACATAGGCTGTATAATGATTCTTTCGTACAATGAAGTTTTCAGCAAGGTGTTTCAATGAATCTATAAATAAATAATGTATATATACATATAATGTGCAGATATACATATAAATAAATGTATATCAACAGATTAACTGGTGAATAAATGTATAAAAGTAATATACGGTACTGTATTGATTTATAATTTGTAGGGTAAACACTTGATATTTTTAACAGAACGACAAATACAAGGAAATTTTATGTTGCATTGCAGTTTTCATATTTTTCAGATCCGTTTTTATTGTTTTATAAGCGATTTTCAAACACCTGATACTTGACCAGTTTGAAGTTTCCGTGAGGTGATTTCCGCTCAGTTAATTAGACATAATTAAGGTTTTAACACTAATACTTCCGGAATGTTTTGTTGATCCTTTATTATCCTTATTATGTTGCAGTGAATTTCATTCAACGTAACCTTTTATCCTTACATGTTAAATTTTAATTATTCCATCAATTAGATATTTATATTCAAAAGTTTAAATCAAGGCTCCCTAACCTTTTTAGAGCTCACAAGGTAAAGGTAATCCTTACGATAACGACTGTTTGATTTTGTTTCCTAAGGATGTATATTTGGGTATCAATGCGATTGTAGGAACAACAAGACCCATCCTTTAAAAAACGGGACATAAATGTAGATGTGAAAACGGTTACAAAGCTTTTGACAAAATTGGATATATTTTTTATAAAATAAAATTAACCATTTTATAATTATTTACGAATCACTTTAACCTTTTAGAGACTCGGAGAAGTCAATCAAAAACCACAGAGAAAAAAAAGAGACAGATGTTGCTTTCTTATGGCCACATCCAAAACTTCAGTGGCGGTTATAAATAGATAACAATTAATTTAAATATGTATGCATATCTTTTAACAATTACTACGTCTATCCTTGAATATTTGGGGTAAATAAGGGAACGCCTGACAAGATGCTGGTCTTGACATCGCATGAAAACTGGAAAATAACTGTTGAATAATAGACACCCCAACTCGACACATATTCAGCGCACTATTTGATGCGACCTCTGTTTCTTTCATCTCTGTGTCCAAACTCAGGACACAGGGTCATTCAATGGCTACACGAACCACACCACCTGATGTACGTGTTAACAATCGGAACATTGTATTTATTTTATGGAGATTTTGTCAGTTTAAACCTATAGTATATACTCGTATATATATATATATATATATATATATATATATATATTGATTCAGTGGCGGAACTCACATAATCTGTTATTAATGGTTGCAAAATATGAATTTTTAAATATACACTTTTTAACTTTTTACACTGACATTATCTACTCCGTTCGCAGACTGTTCTGTCTACTCATGCTACGAGTAACCGGAACTCTGTAGAAGACTATTGAAGTCAGAGTGGTATCCATCAACGCGTAAGACTGGAGCCTGGAGACGCCGCTGGAATACATTACTGGAGACACTGGAGAACATTGTCCCAAGGTCGACGACCTAGACCTCCGACAGACATGTGTCAAAACTAGACTCCGACTAGTAGCTGTATGTCAGCCGGGATTATCATTGAATAACATTGTCTATCCACCCGTCGGTCTAGCTCCAACTAATGCATAACTCTAGTGGTACATTGTCTTTATTTTCTATTTCCAGAATACAATTATTGAACCATACATTATTTCAGTGGATATACTGTTTTTTATATTTTTTTAAATTTTGAAAGCAAAAGAAAAAAATATTCTCACACCACAAACAATGTATTTTAGACCTACATTTTGTGTCATTTTTTCTCCTGAACACGAATATGGCAAATAATAACTGAGATTTTAAAAAGTTTTTTAGATTAGGTTATGTTGACCGTGAATACATATTGCTAACATAACCCACCAACATAAACTAACCTAACGTATCTGTTAAAAATATCAGTTTATATTTGTCGTAGGAAAAACTGGTTGTTATATTTTTCGTAGGAGTAACTGTTGTTATATTTGTCGTAGGAGAAACTGGTTGTTATATTTGTCGTAGGAGAAACTGGTTGTTATATTTGTCGTAGGAGAAACTGGTTGTTATATTTTTCGTAGGAGTAACTGTTGTTATATTTGTCGTAGGAGAAACTGGTTGTTATATTCGTGTTCAGGAGGGAAACTACATGATAATAATGTTATATAAATCACTTTTTGTGTCTAAACTTTTGTTACTTTTTTTAAAGAAAAATCTGAATTTCTACGAAATAATGTCCTATGGATTCGAGTGTTAAAATTGACTAGCTAGAACTGTATAAAATCCTTGTGAAAATTGTGGAACCTCTATATTACATATTTACCTAAACTATTGTTAAATTAATAAGGAACTATTTATAATTCAAACAACACTCTACATCTAAATAAATTATTTGGCCATACTGATGAGTGATGAACAGTGTTTGAAGAGGCAAATATTGCTTTCGATACTGTAAACAATTGTTAAATAAAGTTGAAACTAAATCTAACAATTTTGTATACTACTTCAATTAAAACTCAGCCAAGCCTTCCAGTGTACAACATAACGGCGTCATATGTATAGCAATAGTTCTCAAAGCAATAGTTTTTATTGATTTTTGACAACAACATGTAAATACCGTATAGCAAAAATCATACTTTAGTATTAATGATGATACAAACAAATGATACATTCAGTTATGGGGTTTATTTAGCTATGGGCTAGTATCACAATTTGGGGGGGGAGTTCATTCGTTCACAAAGTCACGTATTTATTTAAAACAAACACTCTTCTACAGCAATAACTTTCATACAGGATCCATCCAGAGCAGTCTGCAAATGAGGTGTCTGCTATAAATAAATACACCCACAGAATAACAAGCGAGAGCCACTCAGTGGCCTTTTAATAGAGACTTGAATTTGTTTATATGTTGTTTCCTATAAATATAATCTGGGATAAAGTTTAAAAATGTGACGCCCACTAGAGACGGTTTGCGTTGCAGGGCCGCTGTACAGTTCTAGTGTAGATGCTGTGATAAAGCCACAAACCCGACACACCTGAAAACCCTGACAAAGGTACATGGCTCCGTAAGAAGGGCATCTTTACTCTCCCCCTTCAATAAATGACACGTTATCCAGGGTGTTTTATGTTTGTCGATATACTACAGTACTTTTAACTTTTTTTTATATAGTATTTTGTGTCAAAAGTTCTCAAAATAACTGAAGAGTCAATCTTCCTTTAAAAATAAACTTACGTGTAACTCAAATTAGAGGGTTTTGGGGGTGAACTCTTACTTTAATTAGCCACCAGATTTTTGTAGAGAAACAAAAAACCCCTTCTAATTTGTGCCTTTCTTCTTCTTTTTTAATAGCCTAAAAAAAGGAGGAGTTGTTTGCTTGGGGTTCCTATTTAAAACCGTTGACTTACTCCAAAACTATCCCATTTTCGGAGGGGGGTCATCATTTTTCATACATCGAAAAACCCCTCAGGTGGTCGGTCATTGTAACAGGTCCACCAAATTGATAAATAAATTAACTCATTCAAATAAATAATAAATTATTGTATTAAAGAAAAGGATATATTTAATTGGAATAAATAACGAAGGTTCAAATTATGTTAGAGAATTGTTGCAAGCCAGATAGGAGAGGAACAGAAATATCTGTCCCAAACAAAATACAATACTTCCTTTGTTACTAAGCCAGACATGGGTGGGGTTTTTTCCAAGAATATGTCGCAGTAAACAGATGTGGGAACGCCTGAGTGGCACCAGTCGATAAAAATAAGACGGAATAGTGTGTGACAAGAGTCAACATGAAAGTTAGTTGGAATTTTCCATATAACCCCCACCCCGGGACTCAAGGAGGAGAACGCACAAGTTACGTTTGAACAGACGACCTGTTGGCGAACACTAAAAAAAAGGAGAGACGCTATTGGTTCACGCAATAAAGGAAGGAGTTCACCATGCGGGTGACTGCTTCCAAAATCCGCTGGCCCTCGATCACTTCCCAACCAGACACAGTAATCTACACACTCACTCCCTAGACAGACACCCAGTAACACAGACATACATTACTACTCCGACATCCCTAGAACTTCATTTGTTCGGGAACTTTCGATAAATCTGTAAAGTCATAGTACGATATTATAAAACAATGCATTATTAAAGTTTTCAATTCATTTAAATTAAAATATTGAATCGGTTCGAATAGTGCTCTACGAGAACTTCATTGTTCAAAAGATAAGTTTAGACTTAATATATTATTAAAAAATTGTTTTGTCAAATTATCTGAATAAAGTAAAAAACTTCATGTTATAATCAAATTTGTTTGTGAGTAAAAGTAGAGTCATGTTTAAAATAATGTAAATAAAAAATGTTTGTGTAAAAGAATTTTGGAGTCTGTGTATTATATAGTCCTGCCGATTTACCCATTTAAGACCCTGAGATTAAATTAAGAATAATGCTCTCAATTAATTTAATTGTTATGAATTAAATTAAAGAATTTGATATAAAAAATATTTAAATTGAATTAATCAAGAATTCAAATTAATGTAACAACCTCAGTAAAAGAACCAAGTTACAGTTTGGCACCCGACCACGTGGGACTATATAATACCAGTATTAATTTAAATATATTTAAAAATAATTTGTCAACAATTTGTCAAAGAATTACAGTCTGTGTGAAATTTCATTTAAATTTAATTAAGTAATAGAAAATTTTTATAGGTTGTATTGTGAACTCATTAAAATAGAAACATATCAGAAGTAAATATAATACAGAGTACTGAAAATGACTCAGACGACTCCGATGTATCTTTGAGTATCATTAGGGAATTCAATTTAAATAAAAATAAAACTGAAAACAATGGGCCAGGAGTAGATAGGGAAGATACATTGTCCAGTATAATGGACATGTTATTAAAAATAAACACTAAACAAGATAATTTTGAAATCAAGTTTAAAGATATAAACGAGGAAAATAATAAGAAACATACTAACATAGTAAAAATGATTAATGAGACTAATGCTAAACTAGAAGCTAAACTTGAGGAAAATAATAAGAAACTAGAAGCTAAACTAGAAACTAAACTTGAGGAAAACAATAAGAAATTAGAAGCTAAACTAGAAGCTAAATTTGATAAGATCAGTGAAAGATTAGACCAAAATGAGGTTAAGTTTAATGAAATAAACAATAAAATAAAAGAAGTAAAAGTAGGTGCTAATAAAGATAGTGAAATAAAGGAAGATAATGTTGTAAATGAAGTAGAGAATAAAGATAGGCAAGAACCTATAAAAATAAATAATGTTGAGGATAGGCTACTATCAAATAAATTAGATGTGCTGATAGAAATGAACAATGACATAAATACCAAACTTGAAAAGATTGATGTCAGGTTAGATGAAACAAATGTTAAAATGAAAGAGATAAATGACAGTAACATAAAGTTAAATGAGGAAACTAATAGGAGATTAGATTTGCTGATAAACTTAAACAATGATACTAACTCTAAACTTAATGAGATCAATGTAAGGTTAGGAAGAAGATGTGTTAAGAGTAAAACAGTAAGTGAGGGTGTAACAAAGTTAAATAATGAACTTAAATTGAAAGCTAATGAGCAAATAAAAGATGTAGATGATAGGACAAGTCAGGTTAAAGATAACTTTGTCAATAAAACTGAAATAGTAAAAATGTACTTTGATGTAGAAAATGAGTTAGATGAAATAGGTAGTAAAGTAAATCAACAAGATAGGGAACAAACTATCAAGATAACTGATGTCAAGGATGGACTAAATAAAATAAATAAAACTTTGCTAGCTAAACACATAAAAATAAATGTAAAAACAACTGAAGTAGGCTATGAGCTAAATAGTCAAATGAGTAGGCCTAGTGTAAATGATGAAGTTAAAAAGCAGACAGGACATCAAAACATTGTGCTAGATGACAAAATAGAAGGAATAGAGAAAGCTTTGACAGTTTGTAATACTAAACTTGAAGATGAAATAAATGATTTTAAGAGTAAAGAAAATGAAAAACTAAAAACAATCAGAAGTAGGCTAGAAGAACTGAATGACTTCTTTGAGTTTGAGATGGAGGTCATAAATAAATACTGGGGAATAAACAAACAAAAGGAAGCTGAAAATAATTTGATGGGGGGTGAAAACTGTGAAGTAAACATGGATGACTTTGTCAATTATGTGATGAGGTACTATAATATCTCATGCTTCTCAAACTATAAATATAAAAAGAAAAAATTTAAACCAGTGCTCTCGGATAATCCCATTGACATAGAAAACTTAACTGTAAACTTAGCTGTGCAATGAAAAATACCTAAAGATGAAATAATAATAAATAAATAATAGTTGAAACAAGGTAACTTTAATGATGATAAGGGGGGTTATATAAAAAATAAATAAAGAAAGTGTAGAGATGATTATTAAATGAAAAGACACTTAAAAGATGTCATGTAATAATAAACAAATGGTAGTTGAAGGATTTTAATATTGATAATAATATGAAAGATATTAAGAGATTTAAATGTAACGCTGCTAATAATGTGACATTCATGTTAAACTAAGATGATAAATAAATATTGTTAATGGTAAAAATGACTGTTAAAAGAAAAATACCTACAAATGTCATAATAATAAATATATGGTAGGCCTAATTAAAAATGTGTGAAAAATAATAATAACCGAAGAGTTGTTATTGAGTAAGAAATATAAAAAAGTTTTAAATGTAACTCTGATAATAATATGTGCTGAATGAATATAACATTAATAATAAAATGATATTTATGTGAGAGCAAAATAATTTGAGAAGGTGTTTTATGGGGCCTTGTTTCATAATTTGTTTATATTTATGTTGAATATTTTTAAAGACAACAATATGATAAATGAGTAAAAATAAAAAGATGTATGAAAATATTTTTTGTAAGCCCTTGTTTTTATAACTTGTTTATGTCCATGATTTGAATACAACATTGGTAGAATGTGCCATGTATGTTAGATTAAAATGTATCAAGATTTTTAAAACACTTTGTATTTACAAATTGTTCATGTTTATAAGGAATATTACTCAGACAACAATATGATGCAAAGATATGTTTGGCTAAAATGATGAAAGGAGATTCTTTATAATGCCTTTTTGTTGCAACTTGTGGATGATTATATTGAATATAACTTAAAATATAACATTGTAGGAGTAAGAGGATGATAAAAATATAATTGCAATGTTTAATGATAATTTATTGTAGATTTTTGTTTGTCAGTGATGCAAGAATAGTGATAGAAATTACAAATTAATGAGTAAAATATGATTGAAAAATGATTCATTATTTTTATATCAATAATGAATAACCAATAATGACTTACTGAAAATTTTATAAAGATAATAATGATAACTAACTTTACATATGTCAACTTGAAATATGCTAAAGCAGCATTAGTAAATGTATGAATAATTAAAGTTTTGTGCACAAGTAATATAATTATGTGTATTCACAAAATAAAGATAGAAAAGATGATAGATGATTAAACATGAGTATGTTTAAATGTTTGTAAACAGTTTTTTCATTTCAGTTGATTGTATATGGAATTAAAAATAGGCTATTACTATAATTAACAGCCTGTGATTGAATTATGTTATATGTATTATTTAATAGGAAAGGTAATCAAAGTAATTATGTGAATAAAAGGGTTTTGTACTGAAACAAACTTTCAGTGAAACTAGTTGAGACTGTGTTGGACACTAGAAACAATGTGAAACGAACATCAGGTAAGATGATCTTGCCCAAAAACCAGTGACAACAAGGAACATTGTGTGAAAGATGGACAAGCATGGACACGAGTGACAGTTGTGCCTCAGACGGGGGGTCCGGAGCACCGGCACACCCTACAGACCCATGACGTTGTGGAGCGGCCATCCCAGGAGCACATCAGGTGATGGATGACTCAGCCCATTGATGCGACACTGCTAGCTTTCTGCACTCCAGAACACTAGTCCGTTTTCGAGAACAACAACTTGTGGATCAGCCAGTTTTGATACATGAGCCAACCTTAGTTTCATCTTTCTTTAATTTTGAAAACCCACGGCCTGTAGAACAGTTATCGTTGGTGTTTGATTGTACATAAGTGCAATCTTTTTAATCATTCGAGACCATCGGTTTTGTGAATCAGACATCCTCAGAACTTAACTTTGGTGTTTAATATTTGAAACTTGAAATAAACATGAGTGCAAACCAGTGAAAAACTTTCCACGTGAAACTTTTCCAGTTTTCTAGTAAGGAGTGACATTTCATAATCAAAGTGACTGTTTTACATACAAACAGTAATGGCCTACTGCTAAGCAAAAAATATGGCAAGCTGTCTGGATACACATTTAAATAAAATATCATGTTTATATATTTTAAAACATAGTTATAATTAGCAAATAAATTGTAACTCATGAATAATAAAAATTAAAATATGACTAATATAGATGATGAAACATTGATAATGAAAAAATGACAATTGTACTTATTGGCAACTTTATTATATTCTTGAACAATATGTAACATATAAATATTAATTCAAATAATAATTTAACTCTCTTGAAATGATTGAAATATTTTTTATGATTAATTACAAAATGACTAATAATAAGGAGAACTTGCATCAATGACAAAGAACCATGTAGTATGTTTATTGTTAATTAATAATATTGTTAATAATTAATTAAATTGAATTGTTAATTCAAATAGGTCTTTTATTGATTTTTGATGGGTAATTGTGTATGGTTTAATGAGTTGTTGATTTTTGATTATTGATTTTAATGAAATAACTTAATAATTATTTATGTACAATTTTAAGAATTGATTATTTGTTTAATGATCAATAATATGTATGAAGTTTTAATGACCCATTAATCTAAAGATTAATGACAAATGTTAAGATTTAAGGACTCATTAATTAAGGATTAATGATATGTATAAAAATATGGTTATGTATTGATATGAGAATGTATTTAATAATTTGATGACTTGTTCAATGACTGAGAAAGTATTAAAAGATTGTTCAATGATTGATGACTGATTTAAGAATTTAAAGATGGTTTAAAGTTTGAAAAAGGATTTAAAAATCTAAAGATGGTTTAAAGTTTGAAAAAGGATTTAAGAATCTAAAGATGGTTTAAAGGTTTGAAAATGGAATTAAGAATTTGGCAGGGTATTGACAAAATGACTGATAGATTAATGTAGGAGGATTGATGAAATGTTTAAATAAATAAATGATGATTCATTTATGAATTGATGAATTGTATAACATGTGATTGTGATTAGCAGTCATATGATTTTGATGATGATATTGAAATATGATAATTGTAAACGAGTTGATGATTAATGAATTTTGAAGTGTAACCTAGTAATTGTTGACTTATATTTTGTTGACTCTGATATATGACCTGTGTATTTTAATTGATGATTTCATATTATGGGACAAGTCATTGATTTTGACTGAAAGCTTGTATAATTTTTGATGATACATTGAATTTTGATGTATGAAACATAAGTTTTTAATTAACAACATATATATGATTTAATGATTAATCATTTTTGATAAATGATTGTATGACGGATGATGTTGAAAGTAAGAAGTATTAATTTTTGATTTGTAAATTTTGATTTCTGTATTATTGCTTTTGATTCATAATTATAGATGAATGAATGAAGAATTCATTATCAATTTATAATCCTTGAAATTTTATTGACGAATTAAATAATTTGTCAATGAATACTGATCATTTAGTATTTAAGAGGAAATCATAATTTAATGATTAATTAATTTTGATAAATACTTGTACATAACTTAAGGATGTATTGATTGTTGATGTATGAATTTCAATGTGTAATGTATAATTTTTGTTTGACGATTTTTGATCCAGGACTGATGGATTTTTTGATTGACCACTTGTAATGTTCAATGATATATTGACTTTTTATTAACAAATATGTACGATGCAATGAGGCATTAAATTTTTGATTTATAAATTGTTAAATTGCTAATTGACAATTTTGATTTATTGAATTGTAGTTTGATGACTTTAATTTTTGAATTATTGACTTTTCATTAATAACTGTGCAGGATGTAATGATCCATTAAATTTTGATTTGTGAATGATTAATTTTTAATTGACGACTTTGTAATTTGTTGAATTGTAATTCATTGACTTGTATTGATGATTTAAATAATTTTGTTCTGATGAATATTGATTATTTAGTATTTAAGAGGAAATGATGATTTGTTGTTTACATGATGTGTAATATGTAATTTGATATTGAATTGTATGTAGCTGATAGGTTCAACTCATTCTAGATATAATAAATATTGTAAAACTAAAACTTATCTGAGGAACAACCGACAATTTGGCGAATCATGTTTGGAAATAGATTTTTTGACTCGCGTTAACCACGCATCGCAAAAAATCGGGGGGTACTGTAACAGGTCCACCAAATTGATAAATAAATTAACTCATTCAAATAAATAATAAATTATTGTATTAAAGAAAAGGATATATTTAATTGGAATAAATAACGAAGGTTCAAATTATGTTAGAGAATTGTTGCAAGCCAGATAGGAGAGGAACAGAAATATCTGTCCCAAACAAAATACAATACTTCCTTTGTTACCAAGCCAGACATGGGTGGGGTTTTTTCCAAGAATATGTCGCAGTAAACAGATGTGGGAACGCCTGAGTGGCACCAGTCGATAAAAATAAGACGGAATAGTGTGTGACAAGAGTCAACATGAAAGTTAGTTGGAATTTTCCATATAACCCCCACCCCGGGACTCAAGGAGGAGAACGCACAAGTTACGTTTGAACAGACGACCTGTTGGCGAACACTAAAAAAAAGGAGAGACGCTATTGGTTCACGCAATAAAGGAAGGAGTTCACCATGCGGGTGACTGCTTCCAAAATCCGCTGGCACTCGATCACTTCCCAACCAGACACAGTATTCTACACACTCACTCCCTAGACAGACACCCAGTAACACAGACATAAATTACTACTCCGACATCCCTAGAACTTCATTTGTTCGGGAACTTTCGATAAATCTGTAAAGTCATAGTACGATATTATAAAACAATGCATTATTAAAGTTTTCAATTCATTTAAATTAAAATATTGAATCGGTTCGAATAGTGCTCTACGAGAACTTCATTGTTCAAAAGATAAGTTTAGACTTAAATATATTATTAAAAAATTGTTTTGTCAAATTATCTGAATAAAGTAAAAAACTTCATGTTATAATCAAATTTGTTTGTGAGTAAAAGTAGAGTCATGTTTAAAATAATGTAAATAAAAAATGTTTGTGTAAAAGAATTTTGGAGTCTGTGTATTATATAGTCCTGCCGATTTACCCATTTAAGACCCTGAGATTAAATTAAGAATAATGCTCTCAATTAATTTAATTGTTATGAATTAAATTAAAGAATTTGATATAAAAAATATTTAAATTGAATTAATCAAGAATTCAAATTAATGTAACAACCTCAGTAAAGGTAGCAAGTTACATCATATGAACGATCTCTGAAGAAATTTCACTTCATCTTTATTCATAAAACGGTTAGTGGGGGGAGGGGAGCTTTGAAAAAATAATTTAAAAAATAGGGCGCATTCTATCATTTGAGTGACGTTATTTTGTCACGAGGCTACATGTTCACATCTATAACATGAGTATCTTACATTATGATAATAGTTAACGGCCAAGTTGTGAATTTCACAAGTCAGGGGAAAAGTCAGTACAGTACAAGGTGAACATTACTGATAAAAACTAACAGTCAAGGCCAGAATTGGAACCTGCGCTATCACCAACTTAGGTGCAAGTCCTCACGCCTTCAAATGCGCTCGGCCACTGGCTCTCCCCGTTTATTTTATATTGTAAACAATATCTAGTGAATACTTGTGTATGTACTACACTGTAAAGACTATAATAATAATAGTGTTGAGTAGAACTACAGTACATATATTAAGCCTAGATCGTGTTTCAAAACAGGATAAGTAGTTCCCCCCCCCCTCCCAAGTATAAACATGAATGTAATGTTGAAATCCCAAAGACAGTTTGTAGTCGGCATCCTCAACAACAGAGATGGATATATCACACACAACTTGTTTGGCCGACATTCTCGGAAGGTCGAGAGGTAAATACACCATTATTGCTGGTGTACAATCGGCATACTGGTACACGGCATACTCGGACTCGGAGGCAACTTGCTGGAACTCGGGCTCGCCGAACCGTCACATTGTGTCACGTGTGAGATTAGCACAACTTGTACATGGAGTCCATGTAATCTGACACTGCATTCATGTTAAACAATTATTAGAGTAAACGTCTATGATACGAATGAGGGCTGGAACTTACAACGTACCTGGTGGCATACCCAAGTTTCTAGGTACCGGTAATTATAATAATAATAATAATAATAATAATAATAATAATCTTTATTGATCTCAGAACATAATACACATAACATTTACAAACAATATGAGAAAAGCCACCACATGGGCTACTGCCTGTGGGTGATGGCTGAGTTCAATCAGTTTATGAATTGTTGATAAATACTAAATACTTAATTCTAAAACAAATTATAATGTGAACTAAAAACATTATGAAACTAACATACATTATGAAAATATGTAAAATTACGTATAATAATGGAAACTAACATAAACTAATAGTAAAATAGAGTTAAGGAGTTGAAGAAATGTCACTATCACTGCATACTACACTCATGTTCAACACTCGAAAGATAACACTTATTGCCATTCACACTCACGTTCAAACCACTCAGACCCTCAAAACAATGCACGCTCACATTCAATCACATCAGAAGAAAACACTAACATTACACACTCACGTTCAAACACTAAAGATGAACTTACATTGCACACTCACGTTCAAACCACTCAAACGAATGACACTTACATTGCAACATTCACACTCACATTCAAACCACTCAAAAGATGACACTACATTGCACCCTCATACTCACGTTCAACCTCACCAAATACTTACTCACTCACACTCACGCTTATTCACCAATAAACATTCTACACATATCCTACACACTTTCTTACCTTACTTACTCAATCAATGTCTCTCCCAATCATTTCGATTGCTCCTAACATCACCAAACCCAGTTACGCTCACCGGCCGACCGTCATGTGAGGTACCCTGACCGTAGCAAGTCATTGGAAGTATCCCTGCCCAGCCCCAGTAACCATACTGTAATTTTGTTCTTAAAATATGTTTTACGATCAAAATCTATGGCTTTCATCTCCTGTGGAAGATTATAAAACAGAATATGAGCCAAGTACATTCCATTTGTCCTATTGATTGATTTCGTTACACGAGGTGTATTTATACCTATATTTACATGGTGCCTGGTGGCGTAGGGGTGATGAACGGTTTCATAAAAACTGTGGCCATGTTTAAAACTATACAAAAGCAAAACTTTAATGAACAATTGTTTAACATCTAAAACATTAAATGTTTCAAAGATTTCATCTGACGGAAATGTATTTGGTTTTTTCAAAGCTGCTTTTAAAATTGCCTTCTGTGTTATAACTAAAGGTTGAACATAAGAAGAATATGCTCCTCCCCACGCAATTATTCCATATTGTAACACTGACTGTATATAAGCAAAGTAGACTGTTCTTAATAACTTCAAATTTAGTATTCTAGACAAAACTTTAAACATATACACACACCGACGTAGTTTAGAATTCAAAAACTGTATATGCGCTGACCAACTGAGTCTATTATCAAATATTACACCTAAGTACTTATAGCACTCCACCCTCTCAAGAGCCCCACAAGCACATGCCACAAGACGTCCGGCTCCACATGTGTGAAGACGAAGCTCGAAATCCCTAGGATCACCAGCAGCTCGCAGGGACACTGCCATGTACTTAGTCTTACCCACATTCACGGTCAGCCGGTTCTGGTCAAACCACCGCTTGACAGTGAGCAACCCACATGCAGCATGCTGGAAGGCCTCATCCCAGCTGTTACCCTCAAACAACAGTGCCGTATCATCTGCATATAAATACATTTTACCTTTGTTTAAGTTTATTTTACATATATTATTTATATATATCGAGAATAATAGAGGCCCAAGAGTACTACCCTGTATAACCCCATATCGCAAGGATTTAGTCTCACTCCTGGAACTATTTACATATACTAACTGTTCCCTATCTTTCAAATAGCTTTTGAACCAATTTATTACATTCCCTCTGAATCCAAGATAATGTAATTTACCAATCAATATATCTCTATCTAAGGAATCAAAGGCCTTTGCCAAGTCAATAAAGACTAATAAACTTCTTGAATTGTTTGCTAATTTGGTGTGCATTTGATTTACTAAATTAAAAATTGCGTCATCATAATTTAAGTCACTTCTAAACCCGAATTGATTGTTACTGATAATTTTATTGTCAAATAAATATTTAACTAATTGTTTTTTTACACATTTTTCTAGTACCTTGCCCACGACGCTCAACAATGATATAGGTCGATAATTGGAACATTGTCCTTTATCCCCCCCTTTATATAATGGAATGACTCTTGCTACTTTAAAAGACTCCGGAAACACTCCATTTTCAATACTGTTATTCACAACTTTCAAGAGAGCCACTTTTAATTGGTTAAAATTTAGTTTTAAAACTTTTGCATGAATATTATCGAACCCCCGGTGCTGAACCACCTCTCAACTCATCGAGACAAGCCTCCAGCTCACACTCCATCACAGGGGACAATCTGAACTCACATGAAACAGCATGAGCAGCATCATCAACCACACAAGGCCCCAACGGCACCGTACTCACCAACTCCTCTCCTACACGTACAAAATAGTCATTTAGAATATTTGCCACTTCAACATCTTTGTTATTACAATTATCTGGTAATGCGAAATGTTCGGTCGAGATATTTTCTTTTTTACTTTGTTTACCTGTTATTTCACCAATGTGGCTCCATAACCTTTTAGGATTGCCTATACTTTCGTTTATTTTATTTTTAAAATACAATTCCTTCGATCTTTTAATTATATTACTCAAACAATTCCTATAAGCTCTAAAACGGTGTAATAATTCAAAATTAAATGGTTCTTTTACAACTCTTCTACTCAATTTGTCACGCCGCCTTATAGACCGTAGGATTCCAGAGGTAATCCAAGGTTTTAACCTGACTTTATTTTTTGAGATATAGGTTTGAGTACTTGACTCTTGAATTGTATTGGACAGTTTGGTTACAAATTGTTTTGCACATATTGAGGCATCATTACAGTTTTCGACAGAATCCCAATTCTCAACCATTAATAAATTATTTAATTTGTTGTAATCAATTTTTTTTAAATGGGACGTTAAAGTTATTGCTACTTTCCTTTATAGCAGTGCTTCTCTGATTTGCAAGAATAATATAATGATCCGTTAAACTGGATTTGATGACAAAAGTCTCAATCCGATCAGTGTTTTTACAATCAACAAATATGTGGTCAATGAGGTGTCTGGAGTACCCCGTGACCCTCGTCGGCTTATCAACACAAGATACAAAACCTGCCCCGTACAATACGTCCAGATAGTGATCTGCCGCCGGAGTCCTCTCCAAAATGCAACAATTAATATCGCCGACCAGCCAGTGGGTCCGATTCCGAGACCTGTTATCACAATACTGCTCAAGGTCCGTCACAAAAAGCCCAAGGTCACCCTCCCCCGACGGACTGCGATACACCGCCAACACTGTGTGTCTCTCACTGCCACCGGTCAAGTCTAATTTCAGACATGTTGCACCATGCATAATTACATCCATACAAGAAACATTAAACTTATTACTAACATAACAGAGAACTCCATCATTCTGGTTCCTTCTCTTACTACTGCAGTAACAGTTGTACCCCTCCAACTCTTCCAAATATTGATCACCACTTTCTATCCAAGTTTCAGTTAAAACATGAACATCTGGCCTAAATTGTGTTTCACTTAATATTGCTACTAAACCATCAAAATTCTTATTATAACTTCGAATATTCAGATGTATTATACTAATATTGTTCGAAATAAGCAACTTATAATCTCTAACACATCCATCCATGTCCTCACATTCCATACAAGCTACATTCCTGAAATCATTTAAACACTCGGCAACAATGTCCATCCCAAACTATCAGCTCTACCTCACTCCGCCCATCATACATACTCTTACATACATACACCAACACACTCATAACTTTATACAATCTATACACACTCTATAACATACAAACACCACCACACTCATACCTTTATACCTCTATACACACTCTATTTTTATATCTATATTATCTATATTTGCACAAACACCACTGCACTCATACCTTACATACACGACATACACACTCCTTACATACAAAGCCCACTGCACACATGCCTCACATACATGACATATACACTCCTTACATACAAACACCACTGCACTCATACCTTACATACACGACACCCACTGCACTCATATCTTACATACACGACATACACACTCCTTACATACAAAACCCACTGCACTCATACCTCAAATACACGACGTACACTCTCCTTACATACAAAACCCACTGCACTCATACCTTACATACACGACATACACACTCCTTACATACAAAGCCCACTGCACACATGCCTCACATACACGACATATACACTCCTTACATACAAACACCACTGCACTCATACCTTACATACAAACACCCACTGCACTCATATCTTACATACACGACATACACACTCCTTACATACAAAACCCACTGCACTCATACCTCACATACACGACATACACTCTCCTTACATACAAAACCCACTGCACTCATACCTCACATACACGACATACACACTCCTTACATACAAAGCCCGCTGCACTCATAACTCACATACACGACATACACACTCCTTACAATACAAAGCCCGCTACACTCATACATACATACACGACATACACACTCCTACATATAACGCCCACTGCACTCATACCTCACATACACGACATACACACTCCTACATACAAAACCCACTGCCTCAATACCTAACATACACGACATACACACTCCTTACATAAAAACCCACTGCACTCATACCTCACATACACACTCCTTACATAAAAAACTCACTGCACTCATACCTCACATACCCGACATACACTCTCCTTACATACAAATCCCACTTAACTCATACCTCACATACAAGATATATGCAACTGCATACATACGAAACCACCGCACTCATACCTTACATAAATGACATACACACTACATACATACAATCACCACCGCACTCATACCTCACATACACTAGATACACACTCCATTCATACAAACACCACCACATTCATACCTCACATACATGACTTCGCACTCGTTACATCAAACACCACTGCACTCATACCACACATACACTACACAACTGTGCACCACGGACTCACCAACTAACCTTCAACCACCTTAAACTCATTACAGATATAAATTACTAATATTATAACCTAGTTACTTAATTAAATAAACATATGCTAAATTTTCAATTGAAATTACTGTAAACAAAATTATTTATATTATTTTATGCTTCCCATAACATTTTCTTGTATTTAATACCAAATCTATATCTTTAGATAAACATTTAAAATTTATGAATAGTAATATTTTGACGTGGTATTAGTTAAACAATTACTTCAACAAATTTTTATGAAACATTCTCACTAACAAATAGGACATAATCTAGAAATAAACTCTCCCATCAAGAAACAAATCGTTAATATTCATTCATCTCTCGCACACACGCACCATACATAATTACTTACATTGCAATAATTAAACATATTTATCAATCTGTAAGAATTTTTTTTTTTTTCAAAGTACCGTACAGATAACCCTTGACTCCCTTTACAGTGCCAATTCATGTGTAATTTGGGAACAAATTTTAACTTCCTATCATTTAAACGTTGCGTAAATTTTCACTGCTGCATATTACAATAAAATTTATTTAAACCTCTTAACTATTTATAAAATAATAAAATAGCTCATCACTTTGTTGATACTTTTTTTTAAATTAACATATTAGTCTACTTAAATTAAGTTATGTCTCGATATGACTTGACAAATACATGTAATATCTCAAACAAGCCTAAGTAATACTTGATGGAATTAAAACTATTAGTTATTAGTAAGAGTATATTAATATAATGATTCAATAAAGTCGTACTTATTGATAAAAAAAGTGTGATACTGTAACCAACATAAATGTCTAATTGTAAAAGGTAACTAAAAATCTACCCAGATACATAATTATAGAACTTCTAACTAATAAAATAAAAATTGACCATAGTTATCATATTTGAAATTGCACATGAAATTAAACCTTATTAAAAGAACAGTTAATAAAACTAATAGGAGGTTCTCACGAATCTACATACTAAACAAACGAAATATAAAATCGACTAAAATAACCAATTATTAACCACTAAATTTAAAACTGTACATATTAGCTAGTACGCTAATGAGATACAGTATACGGTTATAGCCTAATACATTACAAGTGTGTTTGAAATAGCTTTATGTTTAACTACGGACCATATAGCCTACAGTGGCAATTTTTTACTCGAATAAAATATTGGAAATAAACTCAATACATCTGGACAAAGACAAATTAATTGTTAATAACTAATGTACAAAATTTATTCTAAATAAAAACAAAATAGACTTTCTGAACTCTAAACAAATCATTATAGTTTATAACATATGATGTAAACTTATGCAAAATCTGTCCTACCTTATACAAAAAAAGTTCTGGTAATCCATGGCAAAATAAACATAGTTTTCACTTATCTGTTGTTTATTGTTTAGCTGGTTGCAAGAGACGATCCAAGTCATCCTCACCCCATATCCTGGTTGCCCTGCCTCCATCCGTCTTCCTGACGATGATCCTTCCGTCTTCCACACACCAGGCAGCCACCAGCTTCCTATCCTTAACCAGCTGTTTTGCAACTCCAAGCAAATGTTTGTGGTGACCGGTAAGGTGACAATTGATGAAAACTGGGTTGTTCCCAAAACGCTGACTTATCTGTGACGCCACCAGCCTCTTCCCTTTAGCTGCAGCTAACCACAAGCTCCTCGTTTGCCGGGAGATAAACTTAACGATGATGGGTGGGCCGTCCTTGCCCGGGACCCGATGTGCCACAGAAAAGTCTTCCTTATCAAAATGTATCTGGAGGACTCCCGCAATACTCTCAAGTATCTTGTATATATCTTCATTCTGTGTAACAGGTATTCCCTTTACCTCAATATTTTCCCGCCTCATGTACTGATGTGTATCTTGGAGTTCACGCTGCAGAACGGAGACTTGACGTTTTACGAGTCCCATGTTGCCCTCCAGGGTAGCACATCGATCCTTCACTTGTTGGTTCTCATCTTCAAGATTACTAATGCGATTCTGGAATTCAACAATTGAAGACGAGACTGCTTCCATTGACTTCTCCAATCCATCGAATCTTGTGCGGGTTTCCCTTCTCCCGTCCTTCACCTCCTTACTCAGGGCATGTTTCATCCCGACAACCGTCGCCTGTTCTGACATCTCGGACGTATCTGAACGTGCACTTTTTCCAGACGCCGTATCAGCTTTACAACTCTCACACTTAAACGCGCCTCTTTGTCGAGCTGTTAGTTTCTTAAGCGTTTCATCCGAACCGACACTGCAACATTCAGCATGAAAGCACGAATCACATTCCGCACATTTAATCAACTGATCACGCTTGCCATCTTTGTTACACTTAGCACACACTTGCTGCTGATCCGCCATTGTAATAATATTCAATAATTATATTTAGTAATTATAAGAATTCGTAAATATCAAAGATTAAAGAAATGCTATTCTAATTATAACAAGAAACACGCAACGACAAGAAACAGCGGGCACGAGTGAGGCACTAGAGCCGGTTAGCCAGACATGTGTCCACTCCGAGCGACTGATAAGAACTCTGATAAGAAATTAGATTGCAATAAGTCTTGTTACGTACCACACATTAGTTACGGTAGCAATGATAACAGATTATGGTTATGTGGGAATTCATGTGGCAATTGTAATATTATATGGTAAACTAGCTCAATTTCTTTTAATTTTTTACTACCACGATTTGAAATAATTCTCAATTACGACACCGATAAGCACATATACCACAAAAATAACACGTTTGCACTCAAACAATTTTGTAACAAATATTGATGTAAGTCATACACTTACTAAATCGATTCTGATGTAGGCGTACAAAAGTTTATAAAACTAAGCACTTATGACACTATGTTAAATTGCTTATGATAAGACATAACTTTGATAAATTCTCAAATTATAGACTAATCAATCGATCTTCATTAAACAACCATCACAACAACAACAAAATTAAAGGTCGGAGAAAATGTCTGTCAAAATAGAGTTACTATAATTGGAAATCAAAACCATCCAACAAGCTACGTACTCGACGAGAACAGTCAACCCGTATGTATATATTCGGGGAGCGATTGGGGGGGGGGGGGTGAATAGCGGCATTGTCACTGCATGGTGAGTATTCAAAACATATCGGCCATCAATATCGGGGGAGGGATGCTGAGCACGGCGGAGTGTCCTCAATATTTAAAGGGGATGTTTCACACACAACGCCGAATCTACTTTAACATGCCATCTCGTAGTCACGTTGTGTGACACTCACACCGCGACTATTTGATGGCACGTTAAGTGAGGTCGTTTATCCTACTAGCTAGTACAGTGAACGAGTGATATAAGCGAGTGATCAAACCGAAACTACTCTTCCACCACCCCTTAAGTCCAGCCCTGGCCAAATCTCCAGTTCAGTCAATCAGGTGAACGGAACCTAAGGAAAAACCAAACCCTAGAATGTTGTGACATCCAGACGCATCTCCGCACTTACTCTTATCTTCAAAGACTGACTTAAGTCGGTAACTGTTGAATGTGTAACATATATATCTTAACAACAATATAAAAAAATATTTTAAAGTTAAAAATAAAACAAAGACAAATTTTTAAGACGAAGCTTTTAAGGCTGATTTTAAATTGGCCTAAATGATATAAATATTTAACTCATTTACCTATCCCAGCTAGGTGTAATGCCGATGGGTCATGAAGCCAGGTGGTATGACGCGCATATATCATGACGTCACACGGGCGAAATGGCAAAAACAAACAACAAATTCCCGTAGTTAGAATGGCAGCTAATAAGTGGTAAATAACTTGCTTACTATTTAACTGAATGCTTCCATGTGATTGGTAGATTTAATTATCAATATTAAATTGAAAAATTAAATCAGCTGATTTCACTCACGTGACGTCACAGTCAGTAAATTGTGATATTTCTACTTGCGCTATCAACTAACTCAGGTGCAAGTCCTCACGCCTTCAAATGCGCTCGGCCACTGGCTCTCCCCTTTTATATTATATTGTAAACAATATAATATAAAAGGAGGTAAACGGTAAGTCATATGAACAACTACAAGTAAGCGGTAGTAACGCAGCCTTGTCGTGATACCTACCGTCTTCTCTAATGATTATTTTATTTTTACAACGTAGACTACATAAATTATTTTATTTTTGTTAGTCATCAGCTGTTTGAAAAAAAACAAAAACTGAGAGAAACAAGAAATCAGTTTGACTCCAAACCAAAATATACTCCACACAAATGTTTAGCGACATGAAAATTGATGTTTACTTTAAAATTAACAACGGTTGACAGGCAACTAATAATGAAACTGACGGCACCATTGTCGGCAACCATATTAAATACGGTTAATTATGGGGGCTCACAAGCCCTCGTGAATTGTTCACAGACACCTAATTATGTAGAACATGGTCGATATAATGGTGACACTACAATGTAGCTGCAATTAGAGTACTGTAGGTAAATGGAATGTCATTGAATATAATTTTGTATGGTACATAAGTGTGGGCACAAACACGCACACACACTTCTGTTTACACAAATATATCCTGACATCCACACTACTACTAAGTGCGTCGCTCCCGCCTAAACATTCCCAACACGTAAAGCTTACTCACGCTACACGTTGGCCTCTAAAATAACCAATACCGACGTGAAATACTACAAAATTTAACTTATTATATATCATTACAAGACTTAACAATCCTAAAAAGTAAATATAATACAATTATTGTCGAAATAAAAAATAAATATCCCATTATAAAACTACATCTTGATTACAAATAAAAACATAACTCACATAGGTAAATAAACGGAATATCAAATTTCGTTCACGGACAGTTGATACGGCTTGTATAACTTCTACTGAATTACGTTCACGGACAGTTGATACGGCTTGTATAACTTCTACTGAATTACGTTCACGGACAGTTGATACGGCTTGTATAACTTCTACTGAATTACGTTCACGGACAGTTGATACGGCTTGTATAACTTCTACTGAATTACGTTCACGGACAGTTGATACGGCTTGTATAACTTCTACTGAATTACGTTCACGGACAGTTGATACGGCTTGTATAACTTCTACTGAATTACGTTCACGGACAGTTGATACGGCTTGTATAACTTCTACTGAATTACGTTCACATTCAGAGCCTTTAAAACAAAAGGGAAACGAAAACATACGCACAGGAGCGGGCATAAATAACACCATTCCATTTCCAAACACAAACAAAACAAAACTGGGATTTTGTGGTGGGGTGGGATGGGGCAGGGTGGAGAGAGAACAGCTGTTCGGGGAAAGTAAAGCTCCCGCCGCCAATAACGGCCAGCTGATTATATAAACAGCTGATCTAGCGGCATGAACTCTGGCCCGGGATGTGGAATCATGTTACCTCACTGGGAATGAACCCGGGAACAAAGGCGAACGGTACATAAAACTAACCGGTTTTCTATACAACTACTAAAGAAAAACAATATTTACCAAAATATCAACACTTTGATTTCCTTTCGGACTCGATTCGGGCAGATAAAATAATGAATAAGATTTTCACTGAATTTACCGTACTAGACAACGAAACTCATAGATAGAAAATTGTTAATAATCTATTTATGTCTTTTTGTAATTCAATTTCAATTGAAATTATCTATTGGTACTTGTCAAACTTATATTTTCTTAAACATTTAAATATGGAAGACTATTACACATATTTAGTGGCTACATTGATCAGTTTGGATCAAACAATACCAACGTCAAGCATGGAAGTGGAAGGAATGTAAACAAGATAGTGAGCATTGAATGAAAATTAACAACACTAAATTTGTCATGAGAGTAATAAGGGATGCAACGAATAAAACAAACATTCCAAAATAATATTTTCAAGAACAGCCTAGTGCTGCCTTGTAGCATTCAGCCGTGTCGAGTTAGGGTAAAAACAGACAGACAGACAGCGTAGCGTAGCGTAGCGCAGCGCAGCGTATTTTTTAAAACAAAATCATGCATTGATTAGATGCAAGACACACTAGTAGCGTTTTTCAGCGCAGCGTATACCGGAGGAACAAACTATTTTGCTTTTCTCAGAGCGCATTGGAGCGTATTCGAGTGAAGACATTACTCCCATCAGTTTTTGTGTACAATGGACACGAAACTACTGATATCCGAGGTGTTTGTCTTAAAATATGTTTTTATTCATTTTTTTAACTTTTTACAACGACGAGAAAATAATATTAATTGATTGAGGCTTAGCTTCAGATACCTTAAGAATAATGAAGGAGAATTCTCCCTAAGAATAATGTTAAACTGTATTTAATATTTTTTTATATTAAAATCTAAATCTAAAATATTTGTACAAATCTAAAATTAACGCGTGCAAATTATGCATTGTTTTACTTGGATGCAAATCACAGTTTAATTTTACTTTGTATTCTTCAAATGAAACAATTAAACAACGTGGACCCAACAAAATTATAACAGTGAAATAAGTAACAACGCAAATGATATCATAATAAAGGCTATTTTTAAAATCTTTCAAATTTTATTATTTTAAGATGACCTTCATAATTACACCTTC